>PVJD01000547.1:359003-412522 GCA_004026545.1 Mormoops blainvillei | reverse complement strand
TCCTTGCCACCCTCTGGAGCTCCTTCCAGCTTCTACCCACTGTGTGTGGTCCCAAAGCCATTCCCACATGCTTCTGTTTAATTTGTTTGTTTGTTTTTTTCACAAAGTACCCCCTTCTCTGTTCCAGTTAATTTGGTTGCATAACAAATTAACCCAAAATCTGGAGACCTAAGGAAACATTTATTATGCCCATGAGCTCTGTGGATGGAGAACTTGGACAGGACACAGTGGGGATGGCCTGTCTGCATCTTAACACTGGGAACCCAGCCAGGGGACTTGAAAAGGGGCCCGGTAACTTCTGAAAAACCATCCGTCCACGCACCAGCCGCGGATGCTGGGCCTTTACTGGCACACCCGCTGGGCCCATTAGCTGGAACGTTTGCAAGTGGCCTCTCCAAGTGTCCTGGGCTTCTTTGCAACATGCTTTCGGGGGTTTCCAGAGGGAGCACCCCTAGAGACAAGAAGAACCAGACGAGAGGCACGTTGCCCTTTCTGCCTTAGCTTTGGAAGTCTTCCAGAATATCTGTATCAATGACAGACTCGCAGGATTTTAATTTGCAGAAGTGACTGAGGGGCGACCCAGAGGGGCCAATGCCATTGGAAGAAGAATTTATTACATTTCCCGAAGAGAAGGGCACGCCATGCCGCGCAGGGCCACGTCGGGTAGCACCCGTTTGGCTGAGAGGCAGAAGCAGCAGCAGCAGCAGCAGGGGAAGTGTGGTGGAGAGCTCGCACGGCCTTTTCTGTCAAAAAGCCAGGCGGGTCCGGGTAGCAGCTTCGGCTTGGAGAGGTTCAGCGTCGGGTGGGCTCTGGGCTCTGGGGGTGGTCTCTGGTTGCCTGGTACCTCGCCCTGGGTGATTCAGAGCTGGGAAAAGTTTGGCTTGGTGTGTAAGAATTAGAGAGCGGAGGTGTTTGAGAATATGGACTTGGGATTGGCCGGTTTGCTTAGGAAGGGCATGTTCCTAACTGAGTTCTTTTATTATTCGGGAATTCACCAGACCTAGGAGGACAGTCTCTCTTCAGCCAGCACGCCACCCCCCCTAAAGATGTCAAAATATAAAATAAAAAACATAATTAATATAATTATTAACATAATTAATATATTGGTCGCATTCTGGTTATTAAGGAAGTCATAAAGTCCAGCCCACATTCAAGGAGAGTGTGGTTAGACTCTGATTTTTGAAAGAAATATCTAGAGTCCGGATGGGCATGCAGAACTAATATTTTTGTGGACATTAAGAAAATTATACAATTTGCCACAACAGCCCTTGCACTTCCTGGAAGGAAACTGCAGCACCTTTCAGGCCAAACATTTTATTTCCAGGTGTATTATGAACCCTGCAATATTGTGCTCTTTTAGGTGCTCTAAACAGCCAGCTGTCTTTTAAAGAAACTAAAAGAAGGAAAAGAAGATAACTTTATATTTAGCCTTTTTTTTTTTTTACCATCTTTAATGCTCTTCATTTCTTCCTGTAAATCTAACCCGTAGACCTGGAATCACTTCCCTCCAACCTCGAGAACTTTATTTGATATTTATTGCAGAGGGTGTTTACTTAAAAAAAATTATTTTAGCTTTTGTGTATCTAAAAATCTTTATCACATCCTCATTTTTGAAGAATATTCTCATCGGATTTTTTTTTTTTTTACCACGTTTAAGGTGCCATACTATGAGCTCACGGCCGCCATTATCTCTCATAAAAGTCGGCCATATTGTGTATAATTGTTTCTCTGGATGTAATGTGTGTTCTTTTTTTCCTCCTCGGCTGCTTTTCAGGTTTTTCTCTTGGCATTTTTGGGAGTTTGACTATGATGTTTCCAGGTGGTTTTTGTTTGTATTTGTTCTTCTTGGGGTTTACTGAGCTTCTCGGATCTATAAATTGATGTTTATCATGATAGCGAATTAATTTTGATGATTAATTCTTCAATATTTTTCTGCTCCTTTTTCTCCTTTCTTTCTGGGGCTCTAATCACTAATATCTTAGATGACTTTGTATTTCCCCACAGATCATTGAGGCTCTGTTCATTTTTCCCCCAATGTCTTTTCTGGTTTTTGTTTGGGCAGTTTCTATTCATCTGTGTTTAAGCCCACTGATTGTTTCTCTGTTATTATGCACATCGAGTGAACTTTTCATCTCAGGTATCATAGGGTATAAAAATGTATAATAATCCTAGAATTTTTATTTTATTGTCTTTTATTTCTCAGCTTAGATTCCCCCTTTACTCATTATGTCTGTCTTTTCTTTTAGATCCTTGAATATCTTTATAACAGGGCTATCACAATTTAAAGTACTTTTTCTGCTAATTCCAAAATCTGGGCCATCTTCGAACCTCTTTCTGTTTTTTGAATTATTGTTATGAGGCACATTGTCTCATTGTTTGTATATCCAGTAATTTTTAAGTAATATGCCTGACAGTGTGAACGACACGACGTTATCCAACATTAAAACTGATGCTTTGTTTTTGATCTTTTATATCCTGTCAGGTTGTTTTGATTCTTCGTTAGCATGAGGTTATTTTGACTCGCCGTTGGCTTTAGGGTGCAGCTCTTACTCTAGGCGGGAGTCGGCAAATTTTGGCTTGTGCACGAAAGCCAACCTATGACCTATTTTTGTGGAGCCAGAATAGTTTTGTTTTGTTTTGTTTTTCATTTTGAAAGAATTGTTCAATGCAAAAAGAAAAAGAAGAGCAAAAAGAAGACTAGACCAGACTGCACTCGACTCGCCAAGTCTGTAGTCTTTGCTCTTTGTCTTTCTGTAAAAAAATATTTGTCAACCACCCGTCTAGGGCATGGGACATTTTTAAGGTTTGGCCTTTCTGAGTCTCAACTCTAAGCCCACGGTGCTCAGCGTCGTCTCTCCAATGAAGCTCCAGCACCTTCCAGGCCACAAATGCCGGCATCCCCTCCGAGCTCCGTCCCTCAGCCCTCGCTCCTGCCAAGTCTAACGGGATCTCACTTTGCACATGCGCAGCATAGCCGGCTACACTCAGGGAGGCCTCCCGCAAACTTCGCGGCTCCCACCCCATGCTGGTGAGATTTCTCATCTTACGGACTCTGTCCTGAAAAGTATGCCACTGCCACAGTCCTAAACTCACACCTCTGTCTCCTCAGCTCAGCGAGCCTGTCCCCACCCCACGCCCCACCGTCAGGAATGCTCCCCTCTGCCTACGGCCAGGGCCCCGGGGCGGGGCGGGGGGGTTCATCTGATGTGTTTCCTTTCTCAAGGATCACGGTCCCCTCCTGTCTAGTGTCCAATATTTGAGAATAGTTGCTTCACATACTTGGTCTAGTTTTATCACTGTTCGTTGTAGGAAGGCGTTCGTGGCTGCTCCCCGTTTGTCTAATGTGGAAGTCTCTGAGAGCTTTGTCCTTCAGGTCTAACGGAATCTGGAAGTTCCCCTCTTAGCTTTTCATCCCATCCCCACCCTCTGCAATCTGTCTGTTGAAGGAGCTGTAATGTGTTTCCCTGATTTCGTTTCGTGGCCTGGATTTCGCTCTTTGCATTTCCACTGTCTCGTTTAACGTGGCTCTGACTTTCTGTAAATTGGTAGCCGAGTGTAGAGGCTTGATGAGGTTCGGTTTTGAGGTTTTGGGCAAGACTTCTTCACAGTAGCCGTGTGTTATTCTATCAGGAGGCACAGAGTGTCTGGTGGCCTCTCTTTTCGTGGTATTATTAACTGTGGTGTGTAATACCCGCGTTCATTGGCTCAGTAGTGCTGCATCCTTACTTTATTTTAGTTTAGAGAGTTGATAGCATAATATGTATACAAATTTGGTATCTTCATTTTTATACCTAACTATATAGACTAAGACTCTGACTGTGTGTTTCAGTGTCTACATTAGAGGCTGCTTCTCTCTGGACAAGACCATTTTAAAAATTGTTTTGATTTTAATAAAATGGAAACCACTAGCCAACAGGAGACTTGCCCTTTATTTCTATAATTTCCCGTGCCAGGTATGACCTACACTTCCTTGGCCCTTTGTCTGTGAGTGGTGGCTTGGGACTGGGGCAGAGTGAAGGGTTTTACCCCCCACCTTCAGCTCAGCCACTGCAAGTATGCCAGGGCGACTGTTCTGAGATGAAGAAATGTCTTGAAATATTTTATTATTCCACTTATGGAGAAAAGTTATTCATTAACTTAGTTATGATCTTCTTTCATTATATTTGAGATGCTAATAGGAAAACTTTCCCTCCAATCTCTTTATGTATGTGTATAATTCTATGTATATATCCGATAATATTTGATTAGGTATCTGTTTACGTGTCTGTCTGCTTTTCTACCTGAGTATCTACTGTCTGTCCTTCTCATTTTTTCCTCACTTCACATCAATGACAATAACTACATGTCCTCACCGCTGCTTACAAATTGAGTTGGTTTCTTCTTTAGGAGAAAATGAATAATTCTTCTTTAAGTAAAGAAAGAGAAACAATAAATAAAGAGAGATGTGGAGAATGAAAGACAGTATTCACAGTGTTACTGATGTCATTTCGTTTGATTCTCAGGATAAGGAAATGTGCTGATGTTTTGACATCGGGGCTGAGAGTGCTACTTACAATGGCCGAGATCTGGAAGCAGCCCAAGTGCCCACCAGCAGATGAGTGGATAAAGAAAGCTGTGGCACAGTTATGCAATAGAATATTACACAGCAGTAAAAAAGGAGAAACTATTAACACTGTGCAACAGCATGGATGAACCTGGAGGAAATTAGGCTAAATGAATTAAGCCAATCACTGAAAGAAAAATACCACATGATTTCAGTTATATGTGGAGTCTGATGAATACAGTAAACTAATGAACAAAATAGT
The DNA here is from genome assembly GCA_004026545.1 of Mormoops blainvillei. Lineage (NCBI taxonomy): Eukaryota > Metazoa > Chordata > Mammalia > Chiroptera > Mormoopidae > Mormoops > Mormoops blainvillei. The sequence continues at coordinate 407,717 of PVJD01000547.1, read as the reverse complement.
AACGGAAACTGAGATACATTAAACAGACTGAGAGCTGCCAGAAAGGAGGTGGGAGTCGGGGATAGGATGAAAGATGGTGAAGGATTTAACCAAAGAGCATTTATGCACAAACCATGGACATGGACAACAATATGGGGACTGGCTTGGGGAGGGCAGAGGGGAGGGCTGGGAGGAGGTGGGGAAAGAGAGAAAAAGCAGGAACAACGGTATCCGCATAAACAATAAAAATAAAATAAAAGAAATGAAAGTGGGGTTGAGAGAAGGTCATAGTCTTCGTGGAGATAATTTTTCTGGGGCTCTCCCTAATCTCAGGTTATTAAAAACCTTTCTTAAACATCAGTTGAAATAACTGTATGGTACTCTCTATAGATTCACCCAAGTTCACCTAACACTCCCATGAAGGGTGTGCATTTAGGTTGCTTGCACTTTCTTTTTCATTTGCATATAGAGATAGGGGGACATATTCCAGCAAAGGGGTCTGGGAAGTGTAGTCTTCAGCGGCCTGGGCGCTCGGTGCAGGAAGGCGTTGTGCGTGGCGGGCAAGACAGCATGGACTGTGTCTTTTTTTGCTTATTCTGCACCCAGCCCGGCGCCTGACACCTGACGAGCGCTCCAGGGATTGACTGAACAAAATTGAATCGACAAGAAACTCAGGAGACTGAAGAGGTTATGAACCATAGACTCCCTTTTTCTAGTGATAGAGTTTCAGGCTCCTTTGGGAGGCGGTGAGTCAAAATGTATTTTTGAGCATATTTTTCTGGAGAGATAATTCACGATTTTAATCAAATGCTGAGAAGATTCTATAATTGCTGTCCTCCTCCAAGTAAGAAACATTCTCCTTGTTAAAATATACTCCTGTAGATAGGCTTTGGAAAAAAACAACAACAAAAAACCTAAGAAAGAAAGAAAGACCATTTAATTCATTTAGTTACCCGCCAAGACCTAGATTTCAGGAAGGCAGTTGAGTATACTTCCCAAACAGAGAAATGTTACTTAGTTCCTTCAAGGGAATCGAAAAAGTGCTTTCTCCCTTCCCAAGTGCTTCAGAGGTCACCGGTACAGAAAGAACCCCAGGTAGAGGGGGAGTGCTAATAAAATTCACCAATGCGGCTAACCAGCTGGCAGCATCACCTGTTCTCACGTGTTCTGGGTGACCAGCAGCATGCCGCAGGAACTATCATTGCAGGCTGGACACCTCCAGGAAAGTTCCTGTGAGGTCACACACTTCTGAGAGGACAGTCCTTGGCAGGGACTCAGCACCCGCAGGGGACTCAGGAGCTGGTGGGAAAGGTCAAGCTGGGACATGGCAGGCCTGGCCCGAGAACACAGAGCGCCAAGTCACAGCACTGAGTCTGCACTAGCCGCGCTGGGCGTGGTGCCTTCCCGGTCGTGCTGCAAATTCCCGGTCGTGCTGCAAATCACTAAGCCCCGTACACACACACACACACACACACACACACACACACACACACACGCACACAGAGTTGCCTGGTCCAGGAACAACGGGGACTTCTTACAAAAGCAAAAAGAAACAAAAACAAAACCCAGGAATAAGAACTCATAACTAAAGTTTTGAGAAAAGCTGTATACAAATGCAGCTTTCAAATAAAGAAAAGAAATACCGAAATAGGCTTTTTCTACGAAGGCACTGCCTAGAGAAAGAGCGATTGAACCAGCAGGCCGTCTCGTGTCCGGTGTCCGGCTAGGCTCTGCGCGCCAGTAGGAAAGAGGATGTGGAAATGTCCACTAGATGGCGCCCCACCCCAAGCAAATAGTCCCCAACTTTGGCGAGGAGACGGATTTCTGCATTAATGCCAATATCCTGCAGGCAAATTAACACAAGGCCTATTGATTCTTCACCGAGATATTTCAGTTTCTATCAGAAGAATTCCCTTTTCTCTGCCACCCTACACGCAGCTTCTTCAAAGAAAAAAAACAGGCAACAATAACAAAAAATACTGATGTTGCCTCATTTCTTTGTGTTCCTAAAAAGATGTGTGTAAACTCATTAATGATATTACATTTAGGAAAGTGATATTCAAGTTACTGGCAGTGATCCCCACCATTTTAGCCCTACAGTGGGAAGAGCCATGAATTTGGAGTTGGGAAGGCATTTGGGGGACTTGGCTCTTCCTGTGGTTGTGACAACCGCCAGGGCTGGGGGCCTCAGTTTCCTCACTGAGGGTAACAGTGACACTTACCTTACTAGTTATAAAAAAAAAAATCGGTGACAAGAAAGGACTCTCCTTTATTCACTACGGATGCAGGCTAAACCATTGACTGCTAAAACCACATGCAGAATTTATTTTAAAATATTCCAGAGGAACAAAACGGGGACGGATGAAAGAAAGGCTAAGCGAAGGTTCGAAAATGAGCGAGCGCTCATGTTAGCGCGCCTACTCTTTTGTACGTTTGAAACGGTCCATAGTAAACGATTAGAACAAATTCTTCCAGTACAAGGATGGAGGGAGATGCTGTAAAGTGCTAAGCGACTGGAAGTTCATTCCTTTTTGTCTCTTCTGGACGTCAGAGGTCTGTGGAATGAGGGGTCTGGAGCAGCAGCTCTGTCAACTCCTCTCACCGTCTAAATTTTTACGACCATCTCATGCCAGTCTATCTCATGAGGCACACACACCTGGGAACAGGCGTGTCCTCATCAGGTGTCTGCTCTCCGAGGAGAGGCCTTCTTCGCCTTCCTATCTAAACCCTCCCGCTGTGGCCTCACCCTCAAGCTTAGATTTATTTTCTTCATAGTATTGGTCACTCCCAGTGTTATGGACTGACTGCATCGCCCCCACCCCACCCAAATTCATACATTGAAGCCCAACCCCAAAAGTGACTGACTCTTTGGAGAGAGGGCTTCTCAGGAGGCCATGGACATTAGCTGAGATGATAAAAGTGGGCGCTGACTGGCGTCTGTCCAAGAGGAAGAGGCGCCCGGATGGCAATGGGCACAGAGGAGAGACCGTGTGAGAACACTGCAAGGGCACCGCCACCCGCAAGCCAACGATGAAGCCTCATGGGAAACCGACCCTGCCTTGGACGTCCAGCCTCCAGAGCAGTGAGGAATAAATTTCCCTTGCTTACTCCACCCAGTCTGTGGTATTTCGTTACGGCAGCCCGAGAAGACTAACGTAGCCAGAAGTCATCTTCCCTCTTTATTTCGGCGTTTCTAGTCTCACTCCCCGATCAGAAAGCAAACGCCTTGGAGCAGCGCCTGGCACATGGATAAATGCGTGTATGGGGGAACTTGGCTCACTGGAGGCATTTGTCCTACACTGACTTAATTTTTGGAGGAAAGTCCCTTTGTCAGTTAGATTTGCCCCTTGAACTGTCAATTTTATAAATGTACAGTAGTTTTAAATCAGAAGGCACATGTGCTGGAGAAGGGGCAGGGTCACTAGAAAAGTTGCTGTCCTTCCCTGTCGGCCCCTCCTCGCCACGGGCCCCCCGGGCCCCTTAAAAAGTTCAGCCAGGGTCTAGGAACCAGATGTTCTGCATCTGGCCTTGATGCCAGGTCGTAGAAACGCACTCTGGCCACGATCGAAGCCCTGTCCTGCTTGTTCTGACCTACTATGTAATCCCACCAGCATTTCTATCATCAGAAGGATAAAAGATCAGACTGAAAAACAGGGCTGTCCCGTTTGCACTCTCCTGCCAGGACCCGGGAGGACGTATTGCCCCTGTGCTAAAGATGACAAAGGCCATTCATCACAGACATGAGCCACTGTCTCAACTTAAAATACTTAGTGTCACATTTTGTTTATTTATGTCTTCTTCTACATCTTGTTTTCTTAAAAATAAACTTTATTTTGGGTTCATTTTTGATTTACAGAAAATCTGCAAAGCCAGTAGAGAATTCCTGTATACCCTTCACCCAGCTTCCCTCAATGCGACCATCTTGCATTGTGATGGTACATTTGTCAAAATTAAGAAACTAGCATTGGCACTGGCCGGGCGGCTCAGTGGGCTGGAGCCTCATCCGGTATACCAAAAAGCTGTGCCCGAGTCAGGGCACGTATGGAAGGCAACCAATCTATATTTCTCTCACACTGATTTTTCTCTCCCTCTTCCTCTTTCTCTAAAATCAACAAACGTATCCTTGGGTGAGGATTAAAACACTAGCATTGGTATGTTAGTATTGACCAAACTCCAGACTTTATTTGGATTTCACCAGTTTTTCCATTTCTGCCCCCTTCCGGCTCCAGGACGTAATCCAGGGTTCGCAGTGCACGTAGTTGACATGTCTTCTTAGCCTCTTCCAGGCTCTGAGCTTCTCGGTCTTTCCTTGCTGTTAATTATCTAGACAGTCTTGAGAAGAACTGGTCAGGTATTTCTTGGAATGTCCTCCAACCTGGGTTTGTCTGACATTTCCCTCATGATTGGATTAAGGACAAGGGATTTTAGAAAGACGATCGTTGGCATGAAGTGCTGTTCTCATCACAGCACGAGGGGGTGCAGATAGCCTCATGACATCGTGGTTGAGGTTAACCTGACCTTGGTCAAGGTCACGTTTGCTGGGTCTCCTCCAGCAATGGTAAGGGGTGCCACCCTCTGGAGTGGGTGGGTGTACACATTATCTGGAGTTCTGTAAGCAAGATGTATCCCTTCTCCCCATTTATTTATTTATTCCATTATTTATTTCCACCTGGATAGACTCATGTAAAAAGTAACTATTTTATGCCCTTGGTACAATTCAGTCCACATGTAGACAGATACGGATATGCTAAGTTGTTAAGAGCTAAGCATTAATTGAAGTGCTTCCCAAGGGGAGAACAGGATCTGCCCAGCTGTTCCCATGGGCTCCCGGCCTCAGCAGCTCTGTGCCCGTCTCCGTGCCTCCCCGGGGACTCAGCTCCCGTTGCTACGTGTCCTGACCCAGCAGATCTTACACATGGTGACTATAGTCCTGCCCTGTGCTCTTTTGGGTCCCCAATCCACCCCCCCACTCCTTTTAAATAAACTTTTTGGGGGGATTAATTTTAGATTCATGGAAAAGTTGCACAGATAATAGAGACTGTCCAAATACTCCTCCCCCACTTTTAGCTTCCCCCATTATTATCGTTTCATATTATCGTGGCATGCTTGTTGAAACTAAGACAAGGGGCATGGGCATTAATTCCCCACTGACTCAGTCCTGGGGTTAGGCCTGTCTACTTCCTGACCGTCCCCCGGGAGTCGCCAGTGCCGTGTAGAGCTCAGTCCTGTTTGCCCAAAGCAGGGGCTAGACATGGACGCCCCATCAAGCCGTATGGTGAGACAGAAGTTGCTCCTGAGACGCCTATCTGAAAAGATTAACTGATGTGCACCAAATACCCTTTAGGTTTTGGGGAGTATCTCCTAGTCTTTTATATTTTAATGAACAAATACATTCATTTAACCTGCTGTTGCCCTTTTTGGTTTCATTACCTAGAGTCATAAATTATTAGCATTCATCTTTCAGAATATAGTGACTAAAGATATTTTCTTTCCCATATCCGCTTCTATTAACATTTATTAATTACCACACCTGCTCTGCCCTCCATGGACTGTCAGGCCTTCGGGGGACTGACAAGGCATAGACCCGCCTGGAAGGGGAGAGGAAAGGCCCATCGACAGGACTGTGACGAAGGCAGAATCCAGGAGAGACGTTTCCAAAGCCGAGAAACTGACGCGTCACTGTGCTGTAAAGCCCTTCTGGGGCTTCCGGATACCTTCGAGGGGAAAAATGTTCTTGGCACGCTTCTGAAAGACCAAGATTTTTTACCATTTTCCTTCTTATCGTCTGAATACCGGGCACAGAGAACTTCTTTCAGATCCTTGAACGGCGACGCTGCCTAATCTCGGGATGTTCGCTCCAGCGGTTCACGTGCATGGACCGTCCTCACTCGGTCCCTGCCAAATGCTGCGCATGCGTCTTCTGTTCTCGGAGAACCGCGCTTCTTCAGAGATGGCTCCCCAACCCGGGCCGGTTAGGCCTCCTCCCACGCCCTCCCAGAGCTTCCCAACGGCTCCTTCTCCAACAGTCATTACGTTTTCATGGTGGCCAGCACTTACCACCTTCCTGCCCTGGGCGCCCAAGTGCCATGTTCCTTGCCCTGTCTCGGGTGCCCAGGACAGAGCCTGGGCCACCACGCATTCAAGAAATGTTGTGGAATGATTTATTGTGTGCGCACAAGGAGAGAGAAATGGATAAGAAGTATACGCAAAGTTTTTAGGGGATCGGGAGGGGATAAAGGGTGTTTCGTTGGTGAGCTCAGGAAACGTTCCTGGTCGAGCTGGTCTCCGCACCGCCTTGCAGGACGGGAAGGCCGAGCTGACGGGCCAAGGCGCTTCTGATTAAAGTCAGCGTAAGGGAGAGCGCGGAAGCGGGAGGGAGGGACAGGTTAAGGCAACAGAGAGTGATCCGATTTGGCTAAAGTCTAGAAAGGATATGGGGGGTGGGGGAGGGGGCAAAGAAGAGCATATGATACCAGGGAGGCTGCTTTATAGGATCAATAGGTAGGAGAACTCAGTAGCCATTGAATGACTATTCTTAAATGGAACAAGGCATCTCGTGAAATACTGAGCTTCCCACCACTACAACCATTTAAGCAAAGACCCAATGACGGTCTGCCCCCAAATACTGTGACAGGTGCTCCTGCACTGGATCAGAGCTTGGACTAGGCAATACCCCTAGCATCTCCTTCTAACTGAAGGTTCCATGACTGGTCCTTCCCCATTCTTTGGGTAATGGAGCCAACCAAGGGGGCGACATGATTAAACGCAGCTTCAGGGAGAGAGAGCCAGCAGGATCACTTCTGGAGGGAGCTGGTCTGCAGATTTGGGGCTTGGGAGGGACATCCTGCAAGAGGAAAGGAGGGGGCTTTGTCTTGTTAGGAGAAGTGACTGTTGGAACAGTGGGCGTGAGTGAGTTCCCGGAGGGAGAACGTGTGGAAAGAGAGGGAAGAGGGCTGAGGGCGGAAACAGGAGGTGCTCTTGGGAAGGCAGTGGTGGGAGAGGGGCCGAGCACTACAGGGCCACGAAAGCAGAGGGAAAAGGGGGCTGTTATCCTGTGGGTTCTGGTCCACCGAGAACAGGTGGGTGGGCTGTGTCCGGAAGGCAGTTTCAGAGAGCAGGCGAGGAGGGCGATGGGGAAGGTGGAGAGGGTACAGCAGGGGGTGGCAGGGCTGACCGTGGTTTTCGGAAGTTGGGTGGCTAAGAGCTGAGAGCTGGAGCTTGTGGAAGAAGAGGGTGAAGGGAAAGGGCTTTCGTTTCATTTTAGTAAAGAGTAAACATGGGGAAGGAGGTGGAATCGTGGGAGAAGACGCCGAAGAGGGAAGGCAGAGAGGGGATAGTCTGCAGGCCCAGCAGGGGTGCGAGGTGCCGGGGGAGAGGGTGGCTTTGGCAGAGAGGACAGCGCCACCTTTGCAGAGCCCGCGGCTTTAGAGGAGAGGGTGCTGAGGCCTCAGAGGGAGGGCAGGTCGAGGCAGGAAAACAAGGTTCAGTGATCCCAGTGAGACTGGAGATGACGTTACTCCAGAGTCAGGAGCAGAGAGACGCCCGGAGTCTTCAGACAACGGACAAGACCTGGAAGAGTTGAATGGCAGAGAACAAGTGAAGGAATTACCCAGTGCCAGCGGGAACGGGCGCCGACCACAGGTGTGTGCCTTCTCATCACCGGCTCCGCAGAGGGGAAGAAGGAGATGAAGTCAATGGCTAGGCTCCCCCGGGTGTGTGTCATCAAACAGGCGGAGGTGCGTGAATTCACGAGGCCAGTGATGCGATTAGAAGCATGAGGAGGAAGGGAGCGCGTTCCAGGTGAGGGAGCAGGAAGGCGGGGTCCATAGCAGACCGCCTGCAGCGCGTGCATCTGGAACTTCGGTAGAGACACAGGTCTGTGCTCTACCCCGGCTCCCACCTGACACTCGGTCTGGGGCAGGGTGGCAGGGACAGCGTAGTCGTGGAGGTGGGGTTTGGGGAGGATGACAGGGCGAAGAGGGCAGATGTCTGGGGGAGCCAAGAGGATGGCCCACGCTTTGGGGATGTCAGGGTGATTTGGGGGCAGGGGCATCCAAGGTGGTCGGGAGTTACCAGCAAGGTCGGAGCCAGGGAATATATAGTCTTTTAGGACTCCTGCTGTGGGGTCTTCTGTGAGTTTCGCATTTGGAGATGCTGAACCGCCGTGCAGTTGCAATGCTGCGTGGAAGCTGACGTCGCTCCTCGCCCATGGCCCCTCAGGCCGGCGGGCACCTCAGACGAGAGCTGCGCCCGGGCCGGCACCACCTGCTGCACCTGGCAGCCAGGTCTGAGGGCCCAGATGGCAACCACTGTGGCGTTGCGGCTGTGGCTGTCAGCCATGCGCCAGGTGATGCCGTCACTAGGGGTTCTGCGGAGGAAGCAACGCTGAGCGCTCAAGGCCTGACCTCACTTCCCCGGAGCCCCGGAGCCCGGCTGGCACAGCAGCAGCGGCGGCAGCTCCGCCCACGTCACAGGAGATGAAACCGTGTTTGGAGTGTGCCCAGAGCAGGGGGACCTGAAACCGTGCAAGGGTTTCAGGCTGGTGCTGAAACAGTGCGGATTTGCAAACGGATTAACCTAATCAAGAAGTTCAACGTGAAGACATGAAAAAGCGTCTCTTATGACCAACTTAATTTAGTTAGTATAAAAATATAATTGATGGTGAGAGTATGAAGCTACCAGTTAACCCTTGCCTGTATCGTGAATAGTTCCCTTACCCGAGAATTGCGGTGGAAGAGGGGGTTCTTACCGCACAGACATTCGTTAAGGTGGTGATGAGTTCCGGGCTGTGTCATCCCCCTAAAGCAGCTTTTCTGATATTGTCGTTTGTGACTCAATTAGAACGAAATGGTTTCCTTCCTTCCTTCCTTCCTTCCTTCCTTCCTTCCTTCCTTCCTTCCTTCCTTTCTTTCTTTCTTTCTTTTCTTTTTAAATCCTGTTGTGACTGGTTTTATTGCCTTCCTGGTGTGGCTGGAGGAATACAGAAAATAATAGCTACCTCACAGAACTGTGTAAGAACCAAATTTGACACCGTAAGCAAGGCGTTCACATGGTGGGTCCTCTACCCCTCCCCCAGGACTCAGGTCTTGCAGGGAAACAGAAGAGATAATGCGTGGGCTCTGTTTCCCAGGGCTCACATTCTCGTTGGGAGGAGACAGCCACACAAGGCAGAGAAGGCCGTCCAACTGTGCAGCCACCCTGGGTGCCACATGCCACACCCAGTAGAGCTAAGACCCAGAGGTGGGGGCAAGCATCCCGTGGAGGGAGGTTGGACCGGCTTCAGTGACTCCCAAGGGCATCAGAAAGGTCCCATTTGAGGTGGGTCTTGACATAGGGAGGTGGGATTTCGAAGCCTAAAGCATGGGATGGTGTGTGTTCATGGCTGGAGAGGATAGGTCAAGACACAGTTAGTTTTAAGGCATCTGGAATGTATTTAGTAATAATAATGAAAATGATACGAATGATGACGACGATAGACACATAATGAGCGTTTGCAGGGCGTCAGATACCGTGCTAAGCGTGCTAGTGTATCATGTCACCTCTTAGCAATCCGAGGAGATAAATCATCAGAATTCTTTTGGCTGCAAGTCACAGAAACCTGACTCAACTCAGCTGAAAGATAAGGCATTTTCTTGGCTCGTCGGACTGGCTATCTGGACGTAGGGCGGGTAGCAGGCAGGGTTTTGTTATCCGTCTGGCTCCGTTTCTCATTTCCGAGTACTTCTTCGTCCTGCCCTCCCCACGCATCACTTCACCTTCCCCCCCGACTGCACACCGGGGAAGAGCAAGGTGGTGTTCCACGGCTTTTTCCTGAGAGCCAAGAACCTTCTCTTCTAGAGGCCAGAGCAGCCTTTTCTGTCCGTCTCGCTGGTGTCGGTAGCGACTATCCTTAAACTAGTCACTAACAGTGGTGATGAAGTCAGCATTAGCCTGGAGTGGCGGTCCCCTAACAGGCTGTGACGGAGTCCCCAGGCTCCATCTGCAGAACCCCCAATGCTACAGGTTTGGGGTGGGCTTGAGATTTTGCATTTCTAGCAGGCTCCCAGGTGATGCTCCTGCTGATCCTGCAACTACTCATGACGTCTGTTGGTCAGACTCAGCTCCTAGGATGGCACAGGTGCAGAGAGGTCAGTGTAAAGGCCTTCCACGGACCATCGACCCTCCATTGTACAAGCGAGGACACCGGGAGGGTGCAGGCAATCAAAGGCGACTGCTGGAAGGTGGCAGGCCTGGGTTCGACCCCCCGCAGTCTGATGGGAAAATCTGTGCACTTCGCCACTAAGCAGGACGTCCTTCTAACCGCAGACGGCAGATGGCCTCAGCAGTGGGATGTGAGATGGGCCAGACAGGCTGCAGTTATACTACTTTTAAAAAAGATTTTATTTATTTTTAGAGAGAGGGGAAAGGAGGGAGAGAGAGAAACATAGACGCGTGAAAGAAACAGTGATCAGTTGCCTCTCTCACACCTCCAACGGGGGACCTGGCGCACAACCCAGGCATGTACCCTGATTGGGAATACGAACTGGCTACCTTTCAGTCTGCAGGCTGGCACTCAATCCACTGAGTCACACCAGCCAGGGATATACTGTGGGGATTTTTAAAAGCCAGAGAAAGGGGCTTACACTTGAAACCATGTGCAATAGAGAACCATCATAGTTCTCGAGGGGGAGTGTTTTATAAATATTGGTCTAGAGATAAAACTTTTATTTATTTTTGTTATGCAATTCAATTAACAGTTATGTCAAAAGTCTTTTTTGTTCCTGACTTACAATGAAAGTTGACTTTATTCTCTTCTTTATTTTCTTTAAAGTCAGAGGGGGATCTGACTCTAAAGTAAGAAGTTCCCCTTCCTGCATGAGATGGGCTGCGCGGCTGCGAGCAGCAGAATCTATAAGCAGCGAAGGGACTTCCTAGAGTGCACGTCAGGCCACTCGCAGAATCATAGGGTGAGACGGAGAACCAGCTCGTGAGGCTTGGCAGCAGGGAGCCGTGCCCAGAGCCGCGCTGTGGAAAACTGGAACCTTCTGTAGCCGAACTAAGCGCCAGACCAGACTTAGTGCCTCGGCCTTCCCTGCAGGCTACCCGCACCCCCCACCCCGTGCCAGCGATGTGGTCCGGCTGCTCCTGCCATGCTACCCACAGCACCAAAGGGACAGAGCGCCCCTCTGCCCTGGTGCTGCCTCACACCCTCCAGAGCCCAGGTCCAGAGAGGGAGCTTCCAACAGCAGAGTGTGAGTCCCACGTCCAGCCCAGCCACACGGCTGGGGAAAGGAGAGGACAGGACACCTGCAGCGTCCACTGGGGAAAACAGACTCTGTCTCCCTATTCAGACTCCCGGCAAGGGGGTATGGGCCAAATTGTGTCCCCCACCCCAAATTCCGGTGTTGAAGCCCCAGCCCCAGAACAGTCATACCCTGATGCTCCTCGGCTTCAGAATTCGTCAAACCCGCACTCATCGCATTTTGATGAGAACAAGTGCTTCGGCACGCCTTGCTTGCATGGGACTTCTTGCACCTGCCAGAATTGTATGAACCATGGCGCTGCCCCACAAGAGAAAATTCTTCCCTATTCAGTACTCGTCGGGAGCTCTGGAATGAATGAATGAAGTGTACCAAGTTGCCACTATACTTCAGAATGTGACTGCATTTGGAGATGGGGCCTTTAAACAGGTGATTGAGTTACAAGGAAACCGTGAGTGTGGGCCCTAATCCAATCTCACTGGCATCCTTATCAAGAGGAGGAACTTCGGACACACGTGGAGACCAAGGTGTGCACACACGGAGGCAAGACCATGCGAGGACGCAGTGAGAACGCAGCCACCAGCGCACCGCCATCCGGTGTGTGTGCCCATGCGTGCCAGCAGAGGGGAAGTGCCAGAGCTGGGGGAGGGGTGGGGTGGACGCTGGGGAGCTGACGTGGGTCTCCCCGCAACTCACCTGAGGTTGTCGGGTGGCACCCGTGAGAGTGGGTAAAGATTTGTTGGAGGGGGTCTTTGGGAAGAAAGACCGGGGGATGAGGAAGGACGGCGTTTTAAATAGGAAGGCTTTTGAGGCCCCCTGTGCACGACCTCCCTATGCGCACCTCTAACCCGCGTGGAGAGGCCCGGTAGTCCCGCGCCTGCACATTCTCGGGAACCTCCAAATCTGGCAGGGCCCAGTCGGATCTGGCAAACGCGCGTGCCCCTGGCAGCTGAAATTCACAAGCTCAGCGGTGCAACCCGCGGGTCCGGGCCGGCTTCCCAGGCCATGCCCGTCGCTGGCCCGCGGGGCTGCCTTGCTGGTGGTAAAGCTCCCTGGGAAAGCCAGGCATAAACGTGTGCCTTGGCTGAGGGGACCCGCTTTCTGAGCAGAGGTGTGTGGCCTTTGGCTTTTGTGTTTTCCCCATTTTCCCGGCTGTCATCTTCACCTTGCCTTCTTTTATTTCCTTTTTACAAGTAGACACCACCGCTTGTTTATATTCAGCCACGTGCAAGGACTTGGGGGACTGAAGGAGAGGGGCGTGGCGCGGGCAGCGCAACACCCCCACTCCTCGCTGTGAGGGGCCAGGGAGTCACGTGGGAGACGCGTGTGTTTCAGCATCAGGGAGCGGAAGATCGGGACAGAATAGAATCACGAGAGTTTCTTTCTGCCGTGCTGTTGGGCTCCAGCAGGTGACACCAGAAGAACCTATAGTAGCTGAAGTTCTCTGTGTCACAACCTCGCAACGTGTGGGCAGCTGGAATACTCACCTGGTGGTGGGACAAAAGGAAGATGAGAGGCATTGGTGGGAGGGAGGTCCAAGCTCGCTGGGGGGTGGAGGGTGGTCAACCAGTAATAAAAATTGTGGATGCCACCCCCAAGCTTATATCTGGCCCCCTGAAGTCTGGGTTCCAGGACCTGCAGAGCGGCCTTCCTAGAGTCCTGCATCACAAGTCTTTGTGTCTTGTCCCAACAGAGAGGTTGGGGCTAATTGTCCTACCTCTGCCTTGCACATGCTGTGTGACCTTGAGTGAAGCATCTGACCTCTCTGGGTCTGTTTCCCTCTCTGTGACATGAGGTTAATAGCACTGACCTGTCCCAGAGAGTGAGCACAGGAGGCATCCCTAATAAAACTTGTCATAAAAGTCTTTGTTCCTTTGAGGCTCAGGGGTCCCGGAAAGAGAGGGTCTGGAGGCTGTGACTGCAGCCCGGGGAAGGTGGGGCTGCCTGGGGGGTGGGGCCGGCCCCCTGAGCAGCACCAGCCGGCTGCGCCAGGGCCCCACAGAGGATCCGCGTGGAGGGCCAGGCAGCTCTGGGTTCTGGGGTCCGACCCTTGCCGTCGACCCACTCAGAAAACCTGCAACAACTCACAGGAGTGACACCAGCTTCTTTCGGTTTCTGTCTGTCAAGTCCAAGGGTCTTTCTAGCAGCACTTAGATGTCAGTTGCATGCAAATCATGAAAAGAGCCCAAACTTGGTGGGGGGGGGGTGTTTTTGTGCAGAGAACAATGAGTGGTCAGAGAACGAGTGCCGAGTTCTGGGTATCCAGTCAGAGCTGACGCAGCTCCCCGTGGAGGGCTGGCCTGCCCCAGAGCTGTGTGTGCATGTATAGGTGTACATGTGTACATTTGTGAGTGTATATGTGTGCATGTGTCTGTGTGCACGTACATGTGTGGGTGTGTGGGTGCATGTCTCTGTGTACATGTGTATGTGTAGATGTGCAGGCATGCATGTACACGGATACCCACAGGCACAAAACTGCATGCACACATGTGTGTGTACAGGTGTGCATGCATGGGTGTGAATGCACACGTATTGTGTGCATGTGCGTAGAGATATGTGTTGCATGTATGTGCATGTATACACGTGTGTGAGTGTATTGTGTATATGTATGCACCTATCTCTGTGCATGGATGGGTGTGGGTGTATTGAGTATGTGTGTTTGTGTATGTGTAGATGCATGTGTATGTGTAATTATGTGTGTGTTCATGTAGATGTACAGGTGCATGTATGTGCATAACAATGTACACATGTGCACGCACACACATGCATGCACGACTGTGGGTGCACACACATTATTCACATGTGGGGGCACATGTATGTGCATGTGCATATGTGTGCCTGTGTATGCATATGCACACAAATGGGTGGGTGTGCACACATTGTGCAAAGGCACAAGTAAATTTTATTTTTATTTTAAATATATTTTTTATTTAAAAATATATTTTATTGATTATGCTATTACAGTTTTATTTTTATTTTTGTTTTTATTTTAAAATATATTTTATCGATTATGCTATTACAGTTTTCCCAATTTTTTCCTCTTTGTACCCCTCCACCTGGTTTCCCCCATTCCCTCCAGCAATCCCTCCCTTAGTTCATGTCCATGGGCCATGCATATAAGTGCTGTTCTTAACACTCCCCTGTCTGTTTTGTACCTAATTTGTGCTGCTTGATCCCTGCACCGTTTCCCCCCATTCTCCCCATTTCCCCTCCCAACCGATGACCATCCAAATGATCTCTGTTTCTGATTCTGTTTCTGTTCTGCTTGTTTACTTCGTTTGTTTTTTAGATACAATTGTTGATAGTTGTGAATGTATTGCCATTTTAGTATTCATCATTTTGATCTTTTTCTTAAATAAATCCCTTGAACATTTCATATAAAAATGGCTTGGTGATGATGAACTAATTTATCTTTACCTTGTCTGGGAAGTACCTTGTCTGTCCTTCCACTCTAAATGATAGCTTTGCTGGATAGAGTAATCTAGGTTGTAGGGCCTTGCTTTTCATGACTTTGAATACTGATTGCCAGTCCTTTCTTGCCTGCAAAGTTTCCTTTGAGAAATCAGCTGACAGTCTTATGGGAATTCCCCCGTAGATAACTAACTGCTTTTCTCTTGCCACATTTAAGATTCTCTCTTTATCTTTAACCTTTGGTGTTTTAATTATGATGTGTCTTGGTGTGGTCTTCTTTGGGTCCATCTTATTTGGGACTCTCTGTGCTTCCTGGACTTGTATGTGTATTTCCTTCCCCAAATTAGGGAACTTTTCTTTCTTTATTTTTTCAAATAAGTTTTCAATTTCTTGCACTTTCTCTTCTCCTTCTGGCACCCCTATGATTCAAATATTGTATGTTTGAAGATGTCCCAGAGGTTTCTTAGCCTATTCTTGTTTTTTTGGATTCTTTTTTCTTCTTACTGTTTTAATTGAATATTTTTTTCTTCCTTGTGTTCCAAATCATTGATATGATTCTCAGCTTCATCCCCTCCACTGTTGTCTCCCTGTAAATTTTTCTTTGTTTCACTTAGTTACACTAAGTAACTAAGTCTTTTTAGGTCTTTTTTTAAGAAACGAAATAGATTCATTTCCGCCTGGGTCTTCCTCAGGCTGTCACAGTGCCCAGTGAGTTCCTGGAGCATCCTAACAACCAGTGTTTTGAGCTCTGCATCTGATAGTTGCCTATTACCATTTTGTTTCATTCTTTTTCTGGAGTTTTGTTCTGTTTTTTTGTTTGTGCCATATTTCTTTGTCTTTTTATTTTGGTAGCCTCCCTGTGTTTGTTTCTGTGTATTAGGTAGAGCTGCTTTGACTCCCTGTCTACCGTAGCATGGCTTATTAGAAAAGTGCACCGGTAAGTTCGATGGGGTGGAGCCTTAGGTAACTAACCATCAGGGCTGGGCAGCCCATGTGAGCCAGATTGATGGAGTCTCCAATACGGTGTCACCTCTCTGTGGCTCTGTGTGAGGGAGGGCTCAGAAAGGGGACAATGCTGCTGACTGGCCCCTGGAGATTTGTCCAAGAAGAAGCTGTCACCTAGCACTCACCTTGATGCCAGGAACTTCAATTTCTCCCCATATGCCACTGATGCCCTTCCAGCTGCTGCCCCAGTGCCAAAGCCCAGGGGCAGTGATTTTGTGTGAGTCCTAAGTCTGTTGTGGGCCCTTTAAGAGGACACTCCTGAGAATCCCATAGTTTCTTCTGCCACCCCAACCCCCACTGGTTTTCACAGCCAGAAGTTACAGGGACTTATCTTCCTGGCAGTGGAACCCTGGGCCGAGTGTGCGCTGGGATCCTTTACTCCCAAGGGATCCCTCTCGATTTTTATCTACCACCCATGGGAGTGGGACCACCCGTTCCACATCTCTGCCCCTCCTACCTATCTAGATGAATGTGACTTCTTTAATTCATTGGTTGTTGGACTTCCATACAGCTCGACTTTTGACAATTCTGGGTGACATTTGTTTTGTAGACTAGTTGTAATTTTTGCTGGGGTTATGCGAGGAGGCGAGCTGTATTTACCTATGCCTCCATCTTGACCAGAAGTCTCTGCTGCAAGAATTTTTAAAACATGCAACACCTGACTGTTTAATCAGAGGAACTGATCTCTTTTTCCTTACATCATCAAACAAAAACATGACAACAGGAAACACAATAGCCATTTACTGTGAATGAGTAATTATACCTATTTTTTGTCAGATCAGCAAAAAATATATTTTTTGGTGTGCCACAGAATTTTAGTAATTACTTTATGTGTGCTTTGAGACGAAAAAGGTTGGAAATTGCTGGTATACGAGGCTGGCTGGAGCGGATGTGCATGCCCACATGCTGTATCTCAGGCCTTCACGGGGTTGTGTCCAAGTCAAACAGGCCACCACACTCGTGCCCAGCAAACGTCACTGACACCAAGGGCGGGCAGTGTGTGGCGATGCACGTGCACAGGGAGGGACATAAGAGCCTTGCGGCTGCTTCTCTGGCAGGTCACTGGGCCTACCTTTCCACTCTCATAAACCAGAAGTAGTACAAGCCCGTCAGTTTTCTATGCTTAAAATCTGAGAAATGCCATGAATGTGCCAGAACAAATTTTAGATTGTATTTTGTGTTTATGACACATAGAAAGTCTTCTGAGTTTCATCTCCTCAAGGTGGTTTTCTAAAAATATATTTCTCGGAGCAGCCTTCTGAATCTTCTCTTGTGTTGTCTTCCTTGCTACTTTTTCTCATAGCCATAGTTGAGGTTCAGTGGATGAAGCCCAGGACAAAACGCTGGTGGACTTAGGGACTCAGTCTCTGAGCCAGACAGGTGCCTGGGAAACCAGCAGCTCCCTAGGGCTGTTTGGCCATTGGGGTTACTTGGCACTCTATGTCTTAATTTTCTCCTCTCTAAAATGGGGATGCTGTGCTGTCTGGGTGGCTCGGTTGTTTGGAGTGTTGCTCCGTACACCGGAAGGTTGCAGGTTTGATCCCCGGTTGGGGCGCCTACTGGAGGCAACGGAACGACGTTTATTACGTTGATGTTTCTTTCTCCCTCTTTCTCTGTCTCTCTCTCTCTTCCTCGCTCTCCAAGAAAAAAAAAATCAATAAATACATCCTCAGGTGAGGATTAAAAATAAAATAAAATAATAAAATAGGGATACTAACAGTAATAGCTTCATAGGATTGCTGCAAGGATTAAATGAGATGTTGCCAAGCTCCCCAACCTGTGTGCCAATGTGCTATGAGGTTGCAGATGGTCTCCAAGGGAGCAGAGAGCCTCCCAGGAGGCCTCAGCCGTCAGCCTCCAGTCATGAGTGGTACCCAGGGGGCCAAAAACATAATGGCGGTTCCTGGTGGAAGAAGAAAATGCGGGATCTCTTGTTAAAAAATTATTAGGAATTTCAAGATGGTGACACAGAGCGTTAAACCAGGTGTGGGGTCCTTCTGAGGGCGCGGCCCTCTGCAACCGCAGCGGCTGAACTTCTCCAAAGCTGCCCAGCCTGCAGGTGTCCAGCATGAGGAGTGATACCGAACATGAGAAGCCCCGCGGCACTTCCGCGCTGCTCGGAGGGCGGCCACGCAGTCTGAGCCTTGACATCGAAATGGATGGCAGCAGCCAGCCATCGAATGTGCTCTGTGCCCAGCAAGGGCTAGGGGCCCGGGCGCATGCTCCAGGGCTCCAGTGTGCTCCTGCTGTGTCTGGCTTCAGGTGAGGCTCGACATCTCTGTCTTCGCCACAGTGAGATGCTTCTGCCTCTGGCTGGTAGGCCCCCTGTCGGTGTAATTTAAGCTAGCTTAGCTGCGGAGGGATTGCTTTCACAACGCACGTACACTCTAAAAATGCAAAGTTCCTCATGATATTGAAATATTTGTTGTTTGAAAAATTTGATTGGGTCCCAAATACTGACATTGTCATGAGAAATGTCAATGTGATATTTGTCAGCAAAAGACCTTACAGAGTCTTTAAATATAATTTCAACTCTCATACATTTTTGAACGGTTATAAAAATGACTGAAAACTTTTGTGACCTCTTTGTGTGAACAGAATTCCTCTCCCATGGTGAGCATCATTCACCCTCCAAGGGACTGCCTTTAAAAAGGTGAAATTACGCATGGCCAATTCAAGCCTAAAACTGGTTCTGGCCAAGGACGCAAGCTTGAATTTTTCATGAGACATTTGGCTATTTTATACAAAATCGGCGCTGACTCTCTACCCTTGTACTTCGTGTTTTATTTTTATCTTAATTATAAGATGTAAATTGAGTGTAATGGATTGCACCAGACGGCACGCCGGAGGGCTGTAGTTTGTCCCAGTTGCCCGCCCCCGCCCCGGTGCCCTGTCTGAGGGACCGCTTTCTGTGAGTGCCACGACCTGTGGCTGCTGCGACGCACCGAGCGCCACCGGCAAAGAGCTTCCTGGCGCGTAGCGCGCAGTCCGTAATATTAGTTATGTCGTTACTGTGTTATTGTCGGCGTTAATACCCAGATACCTGAGCTGCTCATCCTAAATTGAGTCAGGGGCACGGTTCCATTGCAGACTACCTGATGACTTTAAATGAGTCTGTTTATCTTTTTTACGTCTGCCTAACGTGCAGATTATATTACCTACTCCTCTGGCCCAACGTGCTACGTTACGAGGCTCAAATGAAAACAACTGTTTTGCGGGTTCTATGATTTTTCTCTAACTCAGTGCTGTCCCACCACATGTGGTGATTTAAACTTAAATTAATTGAAATGAAATAAAATTGGAAATCCAGCTTCTCAGTCTCTGTAGCCACACTTCTAGTGCCCAAAGCCATGTGTGGCCGAGAGCTGCCATGCTGGACCCACAGCCTAGCTGCTTCTATAAACTGTGCACCCTCTCTTTTCTGTCTCCTGCCCCACTTGTGGATCAGGTAGGGAAGATGTTAATTTTTTTCTAGAGTCTTAATCCATAATAGGAAGAAAATATTTAAAATGTTGAGCTGCTTCTCTTACCAAGGGCAGATGACATTGCTGGTAGGACGCTGACCTTGACGGATTTGCCTGGACCTCCCTGCAGCCCCTTGCTCAGACCTTTGTCATTTTCAGGTGGCTGGGAGGACCGTGTGCTATAAGCAGTCACGAAGGAAAAGAGAGCTACCAGGTGCAACAAGGGTTAAATCCACGTGGCTTCACGAGGGCCTGATGTTCTCAACGGCCATCTCCATCTTTATCGTGACCAAAGGTAAACATCAGCTTTGTATTTACGTCCCTCCCGTGGACAGTTTGCTTCTTTCCTCTGAGTGAAAGAACTCCCCGGTGGAGGCAGTCTGAAACGATGGCCAGAGCCACCCATTCGCCCCCACCCATCACTGGGCATCGGTCCCCCCAGCTGCAGGTGAGAATGGCTTTGCTGAAGATTCTGAGCACAGTGGGGCTAACCCGTGAAGCTCACAAGTCTGCCGGAGCCATTGCTGTTGTTAAAGACATCCTGGCGAAGAAGTACAGGACCGGTACTGCGTAGCGCGTCTGCGGCGGTTGAACCAGATCCACGCCCCTTCCCGATTTCATCTGGGACATAAAGCTGTGGGCCAGGGTTTATTTGCATGGTTGCTGTGAGAGGAATCTTCTCCCTGGACCATTCTGGAACAAAATCGTATTTCTCTTGGCTGTTGGTTATTATTCAGTCAAATCAGCTAGAAAAGTGTGAGGAAATTTTGGCTTTCTCCATCACCTTTGGGAAAGAGTCCAAACGGATTCATCTACTCTGTGAACTCCAATGACCACATTTTCTTTTTATTGATAGAAGTTGCAGGGACAAAATTGATATAGTGCAGTTAACCACATAAGTAAAATTTCTTTTATTGCTCTTTTAAAATAATGGTGTTAGCAGTATTTGTTATGGACAAGAATTTTATACATAAGCTTTTTAAAGGCTTATGAATGTTTAGAAATAAAAACTGGCTTGGGTATATCTTTTAAATCCCAAACACGCCTTTTGTAACAGGTTTAGAAAACAACCGATTGTCCTCTCGCCTTCCTCTTTGACCTTTACGGGGAAGCACACGCACTTTAACACAAATCCCAGCAGGCGCCGTTTCACAGCGCAGTGTTTCTGACCTATTGTTGGCCTATAGGGTCACTGATCTAAAAAAACAGTGAAACTTTTTAAGCCTAGTTCCGCTAGTTGGTTCGCTTTGATATACCCATTTAACTTCTTTATGACCCAGCTTTTCTTTTGCTAAATGAGAACAATCCTTCTTTCTACAATTTTCAGGGAAGTTATAAAGTCAAATATGGGATAACAGGTGAGAAAATTCTCAGAAAACATGGGAACGTAGAACACGAATATAGCTTAGCCCTGCTCTCCAATTTCTATGCTTTGGACAGTCGGCTTGGCTACATAACAAACAGAAATCCAAGAAGTGGTTCTTTCTGCTACGTCAACAGGGCCGCGCACTGTCTCTGGAAAAGCTTGGGAGAGGGTGGAAGGGGAAGTAGCTGAAGTGGTGCAAGGAGTAGAGGCAGAGTAAGGTTGGTGGAGGCCCCAGGTGGAGAAGAAAATATTTAAACATATTATCAGGTTTTACCGCCGATCGTAAACTTGTACGTAATTAAAATTGCACATATGAAACCAAACTTGGTGTCATTAGAAAAAAGTGTAAAGTTGGGGTTTTGCAGGGCCCTTCGGAAGCCGGGGCCCAGGGCCCGCGCCTGGTGCGCCCGCTGTTAGATCCGCCTCTGCCAGGGAGCCTTTCTCATTCTTACAGACGCAAAGCTCCTACTGGCTCTCAGCTTCATGGAACCACTGTCCTCGAACATCACCGCCCCCACCAGTTCCTGTGGGGAGAGCAGAGGGGTCCGGCATGCATGCAAAGTCTGCGTGCAGGGCCGTGTATCCAGGCCAGCGACAGGTGTCTCGGCCAGAAGGATTGAAAACATGAGTGTGAAGGTCTGTCTTTTTCTACCTCCCTCCCTCCCTGCCTCCCTCCCTCCCTCCTTCCTCCCCTCTCCCTCTCCCATAAAGCCTTGCATCCCTGCTAGGGGCATCCCGCTTCTCATGTAGCACTCAAAAAGAGCACTTGAGTGTCCAAGACAGAACCCTCAGGGAACTCATCAGGCCCGCAGGGATGTCCTCAGCCAAACACACCCTGCCAGACACACGGTGGGCACAGCTAAGAGAACTTTGCTCTGCAATTTTGACTGGGCCAATGAAATTGGGCAAGGGGTGCTGTTTCCCTCTGGACTTCAGTTTTGACAAGGCTACTTGCAAGGGGTACACCAAGCTGCCAGACCCCTTTGTCTTTAAGCTGACTTTGTTCGTTTGCTGCAAGTTTGCAGTACTAGTTTTCTAGGACTAGGTAACCTGGTACCACAGCCGAATGGCTTAAACAACAGGAATGTGTCAGTACTTGGAGGCTGGCCAGCTGGGGCAAGGTGTGGGCAGGGCTGGTTCCTTCCGAGGCCTGTGAGGGGAGATCAGTTCCAGGTCCCCCTCCCGGCTCCTGGGGGCTCGCTGGCCATCCTGGGCGCCCCTCCATGTGGAGAGGCTTCGCTCACATGCCTTCCCCTGCGTGTATCCCTGCGTCCAGATTTCCCTTTTTATGAGGACACCAGCCACATTGGGTTAAGGACTACACTAATGACCTCATTTTAACTAATTACACCCGCAAAGATTATATGTCCGAAAAAGGCTACCTCAGAATGTGGTCCAGAAAGTACCACATTCCGAAGTACTGGGTTAAGGCTTCAGCATACGGATTTAGAAGGGGAGACATAGACCTTCAGTCCCATGGCAGCCAGGGTAGGTTGATCCCGGCCGTTGAAAGGAATTGATGCCTTAGAGGGAAGAGGGAAAGACTGGGGGAGAGTGACCGCTTGCCAGAGGGCTGGTGTGGAATCAGAGGCTTCCCTGGCCCAAGGGAAGGAGACCCTCACCTCCTGGAGCTCAAAGCCACCAAGGGCCCGCCTGGGACTGGGTTGTAAAGGCACCGTGGCCACAGACGGGAAGACTGGGCCCCTGTGAGACTGGATGTTGGGAGCCGCACTGGAACACGTCGAAGTCCCAGAGTCCCTGGGACACCCCAGGCTTGGAGAAGGGGCCACACCGTCTGTTAAAGGTCAGGCCTTTCTGTTCGCTGGAACAGTGCAGAGGCCTCAATCCTTCATGGCAGCACATACCCCTCTCAAGACCCAGCCCCTCCTCCTGTCCTGTCCAGCAGGTCAGGGATGATAAGGCCAGAGCCCAGCACAGCCCAGCCAGGGAGAGGTTGGGCCTGCTGAGAGGAAGAGCGTCAGGCCCTGGAGGAGGGGCCGCAGGATCCCGGCCCCACGTCCTGGTGGGAGCCTGCAAACTTTGTATGAAGATGCACCCTGAGGACACTGGAGGGTGGGCGGGTCACAGAGCTTGGGGGAGGAGAGTGTGTGGCCATGGGGGCGGCCTGCAGTACCAAATACCTGGCCAAGACCCTGGACCCTGGGCCTCTGGGATCCTGGGAGAAGTTGCTAACATGCTTAGGATGATTTGGGGAAGCTCGCATAAGACAGGCGAGAGGGGCCCTGCCTGGTGTGCCTCAGTGGGTTGAGCGCTGACCTGAGAACCAAAAGGTCACCGGTTCAATTCCTTGTCAGGGCACATGCCTGGGTTGCGGGGCCAGGTCCCCGGTTGGAGGTGTGTTTCTCTCTCACATTGATGTTTCTCTCCCGCCCTTCCTCTCTCGCTAAAAAATTAATAAAAATCTTCAGTGCACGAAGGGATCAAAAACAAACTCACCAGCCAACCTGGAAGTTGGAGGGCCTTCTGTTCACAGAAGCCTGAGAAATGAGCAGGAGAGAGGGGCACCAATTTCTCTGAGAAGCTGAGGGGCACTGTCCCCGCTCAGGGCAGCTGGCAGGAGATGCTGTTAGGTGACTGGGCTTTTGCAGCGGTGGAGATGACAGGATGGCTAAATCAGAGTGACAGCCAGGGGACCTAACCCAGGGGGAGTGACAGAGATAGTGCCTAAGTGGTTTACTTCTTCATAGCAAGCTGAGACCAGTATCCCAAAAGCCTGCCAGTCAAATTCCAAAGTTTAAATGTAAAGAATCCAATCGCGGCCTTCGCCAGTGTGGTTCCGTTGATTGGAGCATCTCCCCATAACTGACAGTTTGTGGGTTCGGTTCCGGTCAGGGTACGCGCCTAGGTTGCGGGTTTGGTGTGCAGTCCAGGCCAGTGCAATCCCCTGTCCAGGTGGCTGTGGGGGTCAACCAATTGATGCTTTTTTCTCACCTCTACATTTCTCTCTCTCCCTTCTTTTCTCACTAAAAGCAATGAAAATATGTCATTAGGTGAGGATTAAAAAAAATGTAAAAAAGGAATCCAATAGCTTTAAATATAGCTATTTCTTTTTAAATTATATTTTATTGATTATGCTATTACAGTTGTCCCAGTTGCTCCCCTCCCCCCAGCAGCCCCCAGTTCCTCAGGCAATCCCCACACTGTTGTTCATGTCCGTGGGTCACGGGTGTAAGTTCTTTGGTTGCTCCATTTCCTGTTCGGTGCTTTACGTCCCCACGACTATTCTGTAACTACCTTTATGTACTTCTTAATTCCCTCACCTCCTCACCCCTTCCCCTATACCCTCCTCCCACCTTCTCTTTCTTAAATAGGTCCCTTTAATATTTCATATAATAATGGTTTGATGAAAATGAGCTCCTTTAGTTTTTTCTTGTCTGGGAAGCTCTTTATCTGCCCTTTGATTCTAAATGATATCTTTGCTGTGTAGAGCAGTCTTGGCTGTAGGTCCCTGCTTTTCATGACTTTGAATATTTCTTGCCAGTCCCTTCTAGCCTGCAAAGTTTCTTTTGAGAAATCAGCTGACAGTCTTATGGGAACTCCCCTGTAGGTAACTAACTGCTTTTCTCTTGCTTTTAAGAGTCTCTCTTTATCTTTACCCTTTGGCATTTTAATTATGATGTGTCTTGGTGTGGTCCTCTTTGCATCTATCTTGTTTGAAACTCTCTGTGCTTCCTGGACTTGCATGTCTATTACCTTCATCAAAATAGGGAAGTTTTCTTTCATTATTTTTTCAAATAGATTTCTAACTTCTTGCTGTTTCTCTTCTTCTTCTGGCATCCGTTTGATGCGAATGTCGGGACGCTTGAAGTTGTCCCAGAGGCTGCTTACGCTATCCTCATTATTTTTGGATTCTTTTTTCTTCTTTTTACTTTGATTGGTTGTTTTTTGCTTCCTTATGCTCCAAATCATTGATTTAATTCTTAGCTTCATCCACTCCACTGTTGTTTCCCTGTAAATTTTTCTGTATTTCAATTAGTGTATCCTTCGTTTCTGAATGGTCTTTTTTTGTGCTGTTGAGGTCCTGAATCAAGTAGAGCTGCTATGACTCCTTGTCTTGGTAGCATGGTCTAATATAGTAGGTGTCCTGTAGGATTCAGTGACACAGCCTCCCCTACACCCAAGCTGTGTACTTGAGGTGCACCCTTCGTGTGGGCTGAGTACACCCTCCTCTTGTAGTTGAGCTTTGGTTGCTGTTGGCAGGTCAACGGGAGGGATGTACCCAGGCCAGTCAGTTGCAAGGACTGGCTGTGATCACTGACCACCAACCTCTGCCCTTCAGGGAGGATCAGCTATGCAGGTGCTGGGTGGTGGCGCTCTGATGTGGTCCGTAGCTGTCCACTGGGTGCGCAGGCCCTGGGGTTCCCTGGGTGGTACAGGCCAAGGTCATCCTCCACCTGTGTTTTGCCCAGGGCCACCCTGCCTGAGCTATAAAGCAATCTGAGATGGCTGCTACTTGTGCTGGGCTTGGAGATTCCCAGGTGAAGCCAAGCTGTGAATCCAAGCTGGCTGCTGCTAGTGCTGGGCCTGGGGGTCCCTTAATAAGAAGTACGAGAGCTGGGGACCCCCTGAGGCCAGCTGTTGCTTGTTTGAAAGGACTTACAAAGTTGTGAAGCCTGAGCCAAGACCAGCTATTCATATGGAAAAACCTCTGTTAACAGCTCTAAGTTAGGTGGGATGGAGCCTCAGGGGATCCCCAGGGTGGGGTAAACAGTGTTAGCCAGGTTGATGGAGTCTCAGATATGGCACTTGCCTGCTGGCTCTGTGGCTCTGCCCACCTTCCTGCCTGGGAGAAAACTGTCCCCCAGCTCTTGCCTTGAGACCAGACACTTCAGTTCCTCCCCAAATGCTGTTGGTGACTTTCAATTACCCTGATGTTAGAGCTCAGAGGGAATGAGTCTGAGTTAGTCTGTGTGTGGGTTCTTTAAGAGGAGCTGCTTGGGATCCCATCAGTTTCTTCCACTGACTCAATCCCTGCTGGGTTTTGCAGCCAGAAGTTATGGGTACTTATCTTCCTGGTACCCTGGGCTGGGAGGACCTGGGATGGGGCTGGGACTCCTTGCTCCAGAGATACCCCTCCCGAAATTTTATCTGCCACACATGGACACGGGACCAGCCTGTTCTGAGTCTCTGCCCTCCCTAACAGTCTGGATGCATGTGGTTTCTTTAATTCCTTAGTTGTCTGACTTCCATTCAGAACTGATTTTTGATGGTTCTGAGTGATGGTTGTTCTATAATTTAGTTGCAATTTTGGCTTGGTCGTGGGGGGAGGTGAGCCGTGTTTACCTATAATGCCATCTTGACTGGAAGTCCAAATATAGCTATTTAAATATAGCCCGAGTAGATATTTAGCTGCTCAGAGCCTGTCTGCTTGGCATACCCTTGCTTGGTGTACCCAACGTCTGCTAGCCATAGACAAGATAACCCTTGGGGTTATAAAATACTTCAGCTACTCCTTTGGTTGGTTTCCCCTTATCTTTGTGGGGTCTCCTGAGGTGAAGTACTTCTCCTTGCCTATATTTCCATCAAAGCACTGCCCGGAGTAAAGCTACTACCCTCTCATGGTCCTATCTTTTTCCTGCACCATCCCTGAAATTTCAGAACTCACTGCAGGTATTTGGAAGGACAAGACAGATGAGCACTCCCTCCATCATCTGGTCAACCCCACGCAGCCAGAGGTCTAAGAGAGGGAGAGGTACTGCCACGAAAATACTGGGGGCTCTGGTCAGGTAGCTCAGCTGGTTAGAGCGTCATACTGATGCGCCAAAGTTGCAAGTTCCATCCCTGTCCGGGCACATCCACGAATCAACCAATGAATGCATGAATAAGTGGAACAACAAAGTGATGTCTCTCCCTGTCTCTGTCTCTGTCTCTCTTTCTCTCTCTCTCTCTCCTCCCTTCCTCTCTCTAAAATCAACAAATAAAAACTAAACGAACAAAAAACAAAAACAAAAACAAAAGCAGTGGTGGGTTCAACGGAGGTTTGGAGGTTTGGAGCATCGACACCTGCAGCTTTCTGATACCCTCTGGACTTGCACGTGCCTAGCCCAGTTGTCCACTTCCGTCACACAATGTGTTCCTATTACACTGGGGAAAGGGAGCAAGGAGGGATGCATTTGGCTCCCAAGCAATCCACTGGGGAATGTCTTGGTGCTCTCATTTCTTATGGCCAGTGGAAAAATCTAGCTGCCACATCCTGAGAAAGGTATGGTCACCAGAGACTGATACTTCTCGGGCATGATGCTCCGTGTCACCCTGACCAGTAGAAGTGCTATCTAAGAGTGAGGGGAGCCCGCGGTGGGCTGTGGAAGAAGAGGACGACTGTCAGCTGTGGCCTCGAGTCCAGCTGCAGCTGCAGGGGTATCGCTAGTCCCCTTGAATCTTCTAGGACCTCTCCCCAATGGGGGTAAACCCACCCCGTGAAGGAGGCAATTGAAGGGTATGACATGTAGGGTACACAGTAGTGGAGACTGTGCTGAGCAGCCTGGTCCTCCCTCGGGCCCAGGTACCCCCTAGCTGCTGCGGTGAAGGTTACGGCCACATCCCTCTGAACGAACTGACCGCCCTGCAAGGAAACCTCCTTGCCCCAGGTTATGCCACCTTGATGTGGTCAGCACAGGCCCCAGGACCAGTCGGTCATGTATCATCCGAAGGCACGGGCTCCTTGCCTTGACTTGGTGGGTCTCTGAAGGGCCGTCCCAGCTCCAGAGTTCCTTGTGGCCCATGGAAATTGACTTTCCCTCTGCCCAGTCTCGCTTCTCTCACGCCCCCTCATCTGCTGTTGACAAGAGCATTCCTCAATGAACTTCCTGCGTCCCGGCCTCCATCTCAGAGCTGGTTTCCCAGAGAATCCATGGACACTATTTTCTCCCTCGTTATTTTACCCTACTGTTTCCCTCTTTCTGCCCCCTTGCCCCTCTGCCTAGGGTGATCATATATCCCAGTTTGCTGTGGACAGTCCTATTTTACTCCTGCTAATCGGGTGGCCCATTTGGCCAGTATCCTCTTCAATTCTCAAAAGGATCCTGATTTAGACTATGTATGATGTGATCGTAATTCATCAAGTTCATCTCTTCTTCATCACACACATTCTTTATACATATATTTTACTAGGTGCTGGGAATACAGAACTGAGTAAGAGATTCCAGCCCTCTGAGCCCGTGCTCCAAATTCCTGTTGAAATTGCCAACAGAATATTATAATAAAAAGACATTATTGCTGGGAACTAGAGAAAGGTGCCATTCTCATACAATAAACTTTAAGGAATTTCTCTTAAGACTGGATTGAGGGACAGGCCTGCCTAGACAGGTGTTTCATTTGCATTCAGTTTGTGCATTTTCTTCAGATGGAAAACCACCTGGGAACGGTGGCAGTCACCCACCAGCCCTAACTTAAACTGGCCAGGACTGGAGGTGACCTGTGGGGACAGTCCATCCCACCTGTGCCCCTGAGCCGGGCACTGGGCACACGAGGTTCCCAGGGCAAGGGGGCTGCTCTCACACTCACGTTAGTCATCTGCTTGGGGAGGTCTCCACAACACGGGGTGGGCACTGCAGAGGTTGGCCCTAATGAGGGGAGAGGAGTCCCTAAATACAAGGTCACTGCCCCTGTTGACACTGGGCTGCCATAAGAAACATGGAAAAAGAACTCTCAGACATGAGGGTGACGCCCTTCAGTATAGCTGCCTTCCTGTTCCCCAGAGACCACTGGAGCTTAAATCCAGAAAAGTAAAATGTTCAATGATTCCGTTTCTATTCTTTCTTTACTGGGTCCTGGAGGAGCAGAGTGAAATCCATCAAGACTTAAACTCAGCTCCCATTACCTGGAAACAATAAAAATAGCTAAAATGTATCATTATCACATTTTATAGAGGAAGAAACTGAAGCACAGAAATGTTAAGTAACCTTCCCCAGGATATGCAAATAGGTCCCCTCTATAGGAAGAGTAAAATCTTTAGACATTTAAAGAGAATTTGTAGGGGGGAGGGGAGAGAGAGGGAGAGAGAGCACGCACACGCATGGGCTCCCAAGCTGATGAGCCCTGCAGAATCACTGGAAAAATAACACTTTTAAACAATTGTCATCATGACGAGAGCAGAGAAATCACTGGGAGCTCACACAATGTCGACTTTCTGTGAAAGGATGCTACACAATTCTTGGGGATTATAACTAAACAGAACTGTGATATTGTTCTAGAAAATAATAATGTCTACTTGTCATTTTCCCAAAAATTACTCAAAGAGGTACTTTGGTCAACTGAGAAATGTGTCTAATGAAAGGCTGACACCCATGAAGGCTGCTGTTAAAGCATCTTTTCTGAGAAAAATGATGACAAGTCCATGTGAAAGTTTTATTTCAAACTTTCCATAAGAGAAGAATGTCCCGAGTTAATCATTTTAAAAAGTTTTCTCTTCAGAGAAAAAGATAGAATTAACCAGAGAAAACTGTCATTCAATTTCCATCTTCTCCACTGGAATATAAATTTTGGAAGTGTGTGGACTCAACACTGTTTGCCCTGGTGTCTCCAGCAGGGAGAGTGTTTGTTGAATTTGCAATGAATGAAAGAATGATTGACTCTGTTGGGTTTATCATAGAAATGCAAGGATGGGCCAACGTTAGTAAATATATTAGTATAATTAATCACAATAAAAAAAGAGGATAAAAGTTCTATACTCATCCGAAGACATACTAAAAATGTATTTGATATAATTCAACATTTATTTGTGATCAAAATTCTTAGTGTCCTAAGAGGAATACTTATTTAATAATACCTGACGCAACAGTTAATTCAGTAATGGTACATTACAAAAATATTCATACTATTCAGGTATAAGACAAAGTTTATCTCCAATACTTCTATTTGCCATCGCATTGGAGGTCCTTGCCAATGCAATAAAACAAGTAAAATAAATCATATACATTTATTGGAAAGAAAGAGACAAAAGTATAATTAAGTAGGTGATATAATTGTCTATTCGAAAAGTGTAACTGAATCATTAAAATCTGAAATAACTAATAACTAACAGTGAGATGACTGATTGCATAATAAACAAACAACTTCCCTATATTTCAATAACGATTAGTCAGGAAGTAAAATAGAAAAAAAATCATCACAAACTACCTAGGAATTATTTAAACAAAAATTTTGCTATACCTTTATGAAGAATACTGTAAAATTTTACTCTAGGACATAAGCAAAAATGAATAAATTGAGGAACATATATTTTTCTTAATTTGTGGATATATCACAAATTTCCAATTACTATTTTAGAATCTCAATATTTATTTAAGATATACATACATATATATTTATATAGTGACATTGGGGGAAATTATGGATTATTTGATAAATGCTATTGATACAACTAACAATTGAGTTGAAATATAAACAGCAAATATGTTTTGAATAAAAGAATAAATGAATTAAATATTTAAATGTATCTATAACTCACCTTATATTTAGGTTAGTCTCCTAAAATTTTGGTATTTATTGTTGAGAGTGGAACTAAGACCACAAGAAACAAATCTATTTGTTGATAAAAAAAATTCAACAGAAAAAATAATATGAAAATATAGGTTAATATTTAAATTATTTTGGAATGAGGATGGACTCCCTGAGAATGGCATAAAAGGGGACTATTATAAAAGAAAAGGCAGATGGATTTAACCACTTGCAATTAAAGACACTTTCTGGGGGGCGTGGGCTTGATTGATTGCCTAATGCAACCGCCCCTCTCTAATGCCACTCCTGAGGCCTGTCACCCAGAGCATGGAAAAGTGGGCACTCACTTTCTCAGTCACCTACCTGACCACAGATAGCCTGTCTGACTTTGTTATAGCAAAGGAGGCCTAAGGGTTGTTTCTGGAAAAGCTTTTACTGTGCTCTACAAAGGGACAGAATCTTCTAGTTCCTCTGTTCCTCTTGCTTCCCATCTTGAATGTGTGCTCCAATGCCTGCTACTTTATCAACCATCTTACCACCAGAAGACAGTAGACATGGGACTGAAAACTCAACATGCCAAGGTTAGATAGGGTGAAGAGCAAAAGAACCGAGGGAGTTTCTGGTGTTAGTGAAGACTACAACCTACCCTGGGGCCGTCTACCCCCAGACTTCTTGTTATGTCAAGTTATAAAATAAAATGTCTTTATCGTTAAGCCAGCCACTGTTAGTCACTTATTTTGTTATTTGCACGTGAAAACATTCTAAATGAAATAAATCTATATTTCACCAATATATGTCACCAAAAATTACCGTCCATGAAATTAAAGGCAAAGACTAGAGAAAATATTTCCAACTTGTATAATAAATTAAAATGCAATATCTTTTTTTTTCTTAAAGATTTTATTTATTTATTTCCCTTTAGAGAGGGGAAGGGAAGGAGAAAGAGGAGAGAAACATCAATGTGTGGTTGCCTCTCGCCTGCCCCCTACTGGGGACCTGGCCCACAGCCCAGGCATGGGCCTTAGACTGGGAATTGAACCCACGACCCTTTGGTTCACAGGCCAGCACTCAATCCACTGAGACACACCAGCCAGGACAAAATACAGTATCTTTTTAAAAAATGTTTTATTGTTTATGCTATTATAATTATCCTAATTTTTCCCCCTTACCCTCCTCCTCGCACCACCACCTGCCACTCCCTCAGGCAATCCCCACACCGTTGTCCATGTCCATAGGCCATGCGTATATGTTCTTTGGCTGATCCCTTCATATTCTTTCAGCCAGTCCCCATCTGCCCGCTCCTCTCTTACAGCTGTTATCAGTTCCATGTTTCCGTGCCTCTGATTCTATTTTGCTCATTAGTTTATTTTGTTCATTAGATTCTACGTATGAGTGAGATCATGTGGTATTTGTCTTTTGCTGACTGATTTAAACATTCACTTAGCATAATACTCTCCAGGTCCATCCATGCCATCCGAAAAGGTAAGATTTCCTTCTTTTTTACAGCAGAGTAATATTCCATTGTGTAAATGTACCAAAACTTTTTTATCCACTCATCTACTGATGGACACCTGGGCTGTTTCCAGATTTTGGCCGTTGTAAATAATGCTGCTATGAACATAAGGGTGCAATATTCTTTTCAATTGGTGTTTCAGGGTTCTTAGGATATATTCCCAGATGTGGAATTGCTGGGTCAAAAGGCAGTTCTATTTTTAATTTTTTGAGGTAACTCCATACTGTTCTACACAGAGGTTGCACCCGTCTGCATTCCCGTGAACAGAGCACTAAGGTTCCCTTTTTTCCACACCCTCCCCAGCACTTGTTGTTTGTTGATTTATTAAAAATAGTCATTCTGACAGGCGTATGATGACATCTCATTGTGGTTTTAATTTGCATCTATCTGATGACTAGTGATGTTGAGCATTTTTTCATAGGTCTGTTGGCCAAATGTATGCCCCTCTTTGGAGAAGTAACTATTCAGGTCTTTTGCACATTGTTAAAATGGGTTGTCTTCCTGGTGTTGAGTCATGTAAGTTCTTTATATATTTTGGAAATTAAATTCTTATCTGATATATCATTGGCAAATATTTTGATGATGGTTTCTTTAGCCGTGCAGAAGCTTTTTTTTTTTTTTATTTGTTTCAGAAAGAAGGGAAGGGAGGGAGAAAGAGAGGGAGAGAAACATCGATGTAAGAAACACTGATCTGTCGCCTCTCTCATGCCCTAGCCTGGGACCCGGCCTGCAACCCAGGCATGTGTCCTCACGGAAAAACTTTTGTTCTGCAGGGCGAGGCCCAACCAACTGAGCCACTTGGGCCAGGGCTGTGCAGAAAGTTTTAAGTTTGATGTCATCCCATTTGTTTATTTGTTTTCCTTACCCTAGAAGAAATATCGGCAAAAATATTGCTGCGTGAGATATCTGCAATTTTACTGCCTGTGTTTTTGTCTAGGATTTTTTATGCTATCACAACTTATATTTAAGCCTTTTATCCATAAAATGCAATACCTTTAATAAAATAAGAACTTGCATCTCCCCAAAGATGTACAGTGGCCAAGAAAATGAATAAAAACAATTTTCCCTTAGTAGAAATTTATGAAATATAAATGAAATACAAATAAAACCACCAAAAGACATTTCCAATACATCAAATTGGTAAATTTTTAAAATAAGAAAGTAATTCAAGGACTAAGGGAGGTTAGGATGGGAGAAAAGAGATTGTAAATTTAGTCATTCAAGAAGAGAATTTGCTGCTTTATGCCAAGTTTAAAAACATGCATAGCCTTGATTTTGCCATTTTATTTCTAGGACTTTATCTTAAGGAAAGAATCATAGCATGTGGAAAGTTACAGCTACGAAGATGTTCATCGTGGTGTTGTTTATAATGGTGAAGAATTAGAAACAACTTAAATGTTCAACAATAGTCAATTGGTTACATAACCGTATAATATATCTTTTCTGGATAATAAAATACTATGCCAATATGAAGTGTTACTGGAGAAAAATCTTTAATGGTATGGAAACAATGTTATATTAAGTGAGTCAAATGGTTACAGATCAGTATATGGAAATATGCACAAAAGAAAGGTTGGAAGAAAACTCACCCAATTATTAACAGTGGTGTTTTATGTTAATGAGATCAAGGCTGGATATGGATTTCTTAAGTTGTTGATTTTGTGTGTTTTAATATGTTTTCTGCAATAAACGTGCATTGCTTTTGCATAAAAGTTTCAGTTAAAAAAGGGGCTTCTAAGAGGCTTTAGTCCTGTGGAATACAAAATTTTGAAACCTGTCTCTTTGCTCGGTTCCCCATCCCCCCTTTCTGCCACCTCCGTCTCTGGTCTTTCTCCTCTTTGCTTCCCTGTTCCCCAGCTTCGTTTAACGCGGGCTCTAGAAGGCGCAGCTACCGCAGCTCAACGCTGCGGAGACCGGAGACAGAGGTC
Source organism: Mormoops blainvillei (assembly GCA_004026545.1). Taxonomy (NCBI): domain Eukaryota; kingdom Metazoa; phylum Chordata; class Mammalia; order Chiroptera; family Mormoopidae; genus Mormoops; species Mormoops blainvillei. The sequence continues at coordinate 374,352 of PVJD01000547.1, read as the reverse complement.
CGCAGGGCGAGGAGACCCGCGTCTCCTTCGGAGGGCGCGGGGGCGGGGCGGGGCGGGGAGGGGCTCCTTGCTTTCCTGAAAACCATCGATCACAGGGTGCTTGTCACCAATCTTTCCAGAACTTCTTGGGATTTCCTACAATTCTCTGGTGATTTCCGCGCTCCCAGTGCGCGCCTGCCTGCCTGCAGCGGTCCCACAACTAACTGCACTCGCGTTCTGGGTGCGATCTGTCAACTGCGGCAGGAAAAGGCCTCGCGACTCTAGGAAGTCGCATTCGCTCCCCGGCCGTCACCAAATTCCAAAGTTGTTTTCTAGACGTAATTCCATATTTGAAAAAAAAAAAAATTGCTGAGCATCCACTGCGGGAACCAGCTCCGGGCCAAGCTCACGAGTTGCAAAGACAAGAATGTCAGAATTCCTGTCTCCGGGAACTCGCAGAAGGGGTGGCATGGGGTGGGAGAAAACCACCCCGGTAGGAGACTCAAGGGACCCAGTAAGGCACAGTAAGCTAATAACATGCGCATTTTACGGAAACAAGCGTTTATTGAACACCTACTGCGCGTCGGATACTTTGACTTATGCTATCTTCCTATCTGGAAGTAAGGCAGTTCTGCGGGAACAAATATCCATCCCCATTTTACCAGTAAGGAAACTGAGGTTCAGAGGAATAACACCCCCATTTTACCGGTTAAGAAACTGAGGCTCAGAGGAGTAGGCTCAAATGCCCCAGACCTCACCGGTAAATGCGAGGCTCTCATCTGGGTCTGTGGACCCCCACACTGGAAGCGTTTCTCCTTGGTCACACTGCCCCGCCGTGCGGAATCAATTGGAGCGCGGGAATTGCCCCGGGTCAGAGCTACAGAAAGCGCTGGGGGAAGTTTCGAGGCCCTTGGTCCAGCGCCCCCATGTGGTGTGGCTAGCGTTGGCCAAAACACTGCTCAAAGGACTGCTGCCCCCTACAACTGTTCCCGCGAGGGTGAACTGACCCGCAAGACCCGTGTTCCTGTCTGCTCTCCTTCGGGGAACCAAAGTAAGTGGAAGTTATGGCTCCCCTTAGGGTGGGAAGGAGCTGCCCAGCCCGGCGAGCTAGCTCTGTGTTCCCAGCTGGTTGGTGAGGTCTTCTTGGGCACTACCTCCCCGCGACCTGCACCCACCCGCCCACAGATGTGTGTCCCTCTCCCGAGAGGTGCGGAAGGGGGAGTTCCCATAAGCCAGAGATGGAATTTACAGGTCTCGGGCAGTGTTTGAGGAGATCCCACAGAAGTCCAGCTTACACCTTAGAGACCCTGGGAAGCACGCATTTTGCTCCTGTACCTTTTCCCGATTTTCTCGTCTGACATCTGAGGTGTGTGGTGTGGGTGGAGGTGACGGTCCTGTATATTATGTTGGAGGAGGGGATCGCCTAGTGCCAAATGGAATGAAATTCTACCTGGTGACATATTTGTAAGGCGCACGCACACACCCCCACCCACCCACACACACACACACCAGGAGTGAGAGAGTTGGGAAAACAAGTGTATTGTGGAGAGGAAAGTTGGATCTGGAAGCCAATGCAGTGTTTTCGGAGACTTGGAGGAAGAGGAGATCTATGGAGGAGTGAGTGGGAGCCTTTTATCACCCCTCCCCTATCCGAGATGGATGGCTCCTTGAGGGGGGGAGCGCAACCCCCCACACACACACAGCGCCGCGTGAGCGCTGGCCCGCGTGAGCGCGTGTACATGTGTGTACGTGAGTGTACGTGTGAAATGTGGTGGAGCCGGCCGTGGCGCAGTGTACGCTCGGCAAAAATATGAATAATCAACACATCGCTCACACCTCTGCCGCAAGCAAGGAGGGAGCTGGGAGGTCCCGAGGGTTTTCCCCTGCCGGCTGGCGGGCACCACCAGGAAAAGTGGGGGGGCATTTCAGAGGAGCTCTTCAGTTATCTTTCTCTTCAAGTGAGCTGAGAAACTCAGGAAGGAGGCGAGAAAAAGTCACAGTGAACTTTTTCCTGCTTAGAGGCCTTATATTGCACACCACTGTGACGTATGGGAAGTGGAACACCGGCATAAGGCTTTGTATCCTATTTATCAGCTGAGATGCCACTTGTCATCTGTCATCCGCATTTTGTACAGCTGTAAAACGAGGGCCGATAAATCCCACCAAAGTGTGGCTGTGACGTTTAAGGATGAAAAAGTGGGTAGAAGTGCCCGGCACCCAGGAAATGCTGGGTGAATGTCCTGCCTGAGTTCGTTTGTCTTTTATTTTGAGTGGAGACCCACTCGACTGCGCCCCTAAATGCCAGTCAGTTTGCCTTTGGGTCGCTGCGCCTTAAGTAGTGTGGTAACAGAGGGGGCCACCTTCTTGGTGCCCAGGTGCCTGGAAGCGGTTGCAACTGGTCGGTTTATGCCAGCACGGCCCAACCCCAGGCTTGATGCACATGTTACCCATAGACCCAGGAAATCAGGTCCCTGGGTTTGCGTGGAGGCCGCATCAGGCACTTCCTTGTCTACTGATCACCTGCCCCCCAAGACTCATGCCTCCTGGGCCACCATTCTGACTTCGCCCAGGGCCCAGTTCCAGTGTTCATGGTCCAAACATCTAAATGAGGCTATTCCTTGGAAAATGTGTTCTCTTGACCTTTCGCTTCTTTGCCTCTTCTAAGGCTCTCTGGCTAGCTCTGCACTCGGAGTTAAGGAATGAGGAGGAAGGGTATTTTTCAGGGGGGATGCTGAGGTGAGAGAGGAAGAAGAGAGATGAGGAAGAGACTTTCTGGAGTTACCAAGGGTTAGGAGAGAGCCAACTCTGGTTTCTTCAGTCCATTTTGGGTAAACTCGTCTCAGTGACCCGACCGTCCTGGGTGTAACACCATGTTTCTATACCATGTCCTGTGACACCTCAGTTTTCTATAGCACTTCCCAGTCAAATCCCCTGCACTATGATACAGACAAAAGCAAGCAAGCAAGCAAGCAAGAAGGAAATATCGATCAAGAAGTGAATCTAAGTTATTACCAAATTGTCCTAAAAGGTGACAAACTCTTCAGTATGGATGGTGGGGTCTTCCTGATATATTTGTCACACATCTGAGAATAGAGTAGTTTCTTTTTCCCCTCCCTCTCTCCGGAACTCTCTGTTATGGAGTATACAAGTCCAGTTTCCTAAGAAAAATGCCGAGGTTGCAATTTGGAGTAGATGGTAGTGGGGCTGGATGTTTAAAAAATATTTCACGAGAAATTGTGAGCTAAATATTTGGCAGGATTCTGAGAAGGTGAGCAAACCTATTTATTTCTACTCGGACTAATAAAAAGCAAAGGTTCCAGTTAAAACAAACAAATTGGAAAACTCGTGCCCGAAGAGGGGTTTACGGGGACCTGCCACTTATTTAATTTACAAAACCCAGACTGGCTGCCCCTGGGGATCGAACTCCCTGGGCAGCAGCCAGGTTCTCTTCGTTGGGTTGCGGTGACACAGGCGCCGCAGTGTGTGTATCTGGTGTTGAGGGTGAAGGTCAGGCTGTAAGGGGCAGGGGTGTTCTCACACCTGATTTCACCCTAGAGCCCTACTGGACGTGAATGAGGCCCTGAGAGCAATTTTCTAAGAAAAATTTCCGAACCTCTGACCTAGAGGAGAGACGCGGCGCCCAGGAGACTGAACCGAACGAGATTGGGGAAAGGGGCCTTAAAAACCAATCGGGAGGAAATTGAACACTGAGGTGCAGATGTGAAACATAAACGGGGGAAAACAAAACAACGCCGGGGGGTTCACTGGGAAGAGTGAACAAAGGAGGGGACAGGGTAAAAGACGAATGCCACCACCCCGCCCCGGTTTTGTGCCGATAGGTGGTCATGAAAATTTTTAATAATGTTCATCTTGGATTTTTCTTGACCCCGGAAAGCGGCAGAACGAAGCTCGAGGGCCAGAGCGAAGCTCCAGGGCCGGGAGCTGGGGAGGCGCGCGCCGGCTCGGCACCCCCGCCGGGCCGGGCTTCCCGGGGACGCAGCTGCGCCTGCCCGGGCCCCGCTCTGCTCCGGGCGGGTTTTGTGTGGAACCTTCGGAGAGGCTTGTTCAAGGGTAGCCGGAGGCGATAGAGATGGGAGCGACCCTCCAGGCGCTGCCAGCCGCCACTCACTCAATCACTAACGGATGCTCCTTCCTCGCGGGTGGCCGACTCTGCGCCCACCCCCGCCCCCCAAAGCCTACACAAACCTAATTAAACCCAACTGGGTTGGCAGAAACGCTCTCTGCTCCCAGAAGGCCGAAGTGCCGCCTTGCTGGGCCCAAGGCTGCTTCCCCGTCTCCCTGTCCCCTGCGCTCTCTTCCTCTCGCTGGCCGGAAACTTCATCTTAGCCAAGAGCGAACTTCGGCGCCCGCGGCTCGAAGCCCGCTGGGCCCCCAGCAGTGTGGCTGCGGTTTGCGCTGAGCACCCTGCGCGGCCGCGGGAGCCTGCCTCTGGCGCAACGGGCGAGGAGCGGTGCGGCTTCCCCCAACCCCAGGTCAAAGTTCCGCGGCCACGGTTTCTTAAAACTACTTCCCGACAGGGCACCTTGGCCACTGAACTTGTCTTTGGTAGCTGCGGGTGGGGGCGTCCGCCGCGCACTGCTGTCTGATTTGGGGAGGACAGCAGGGAGCCGGGAGAAAGGACCGATTCATTCACTTCCTGAGGGGCATAATTTAGATGGCAGCTGTTGCGGGCGGGAAGAGCCAGCGTCCTCAACCCTGGCTGTGCCCTTTAACCCCAGCCAACCCAGCCTGAGGGGCAGACAGTCAGGGCCAACCCCGGACCCACTGCCGCCCCGCAGCCCCTAGGGCTGCGCACGGTTCCTCTCTTGGCAACGTCGCGGTGCAGCAGATCAGAGGTCCCTTGAAAAAATTGCGGGGCTCATCGACATGCCTTGAGGGGCTCACTGGCTCTTCTACACTCTCTGCCAAGGAATCCGAGGCATTGCCTTTACTGGGCGCAGTCCACGGACGAGAATGGGGGTGGGTGGTTACTTGAGGTTCAGAGAGATTTATAGAGAGCAAATCGGGGTAAAAGACTCGGGTGCTTAGTTTTTGCAGGGACCGAAATATCCATAAAACCTGCATATAAGAGAGAACTGCCGAGTTGAAATAGGGTAGTTAATTTCATACACCCCCTCCTCCCCTCACACACAAATTTCGAACCCTGTCTCCTTCTTTCTTTGGACAATTCTCATCTCACTCGGCTTTTACAACAGTTGTGGTCCAAATTCTGGTGCTCAATCACCCTTCACGGCTCCCCTGCCCTTGTTATCCAACAAGGAAGACCAAGCCAGAGCCCTGGGGTCATGATGCTACAGGAGGCACTGTCCAGAGGCGGTGGTTTCACGTTCTCGACCCCCTTATCGAATTAACCCAGTCCCTGGACCCGGGGTTTGTACAGAGAGGGTCCACACACTCCCTCCCCTCCCCATCGTTTTTCCACTGAATCTCCGCAGTACAGACTTGGGTTTCGTGAGCGCAATCCGCCGGCGAAGTCTGGGGTCGCCGTTTGCTCTAGGAAAGAGTGGAGTCGCGGTAGGGTCCCCTTCTCAGGAAAGCGGCATTTTTCTAAAAAGTGAGAGCTTCCCATCCACCCAGGCAAACGAGTTGCAAAAGCGTTGTGTCCTCTAGCGGCAAACTCTCGCAGTTCATTTGCGAGCGCTCACCTACACCTAAGATGTGGTCGGAAGTGAATTCACGCTCAAATTGGAGTCCTGAGTGGGGGGGAAAGTCCCCTGAATGTAACCTAGGTTGCGCCAGGGCCTCTCCGTAATGAGGCTGGGAGGCTCGGGCACAGCCGCTCGAACTGAGGAACAGCTGATTTGTCTCCTCCACGGCAGATGGTCTTTGAGCACAGATTTGCATTCATTGTCTTCAAATCTGTTTTCGCGCTGGTGTTCTAGATTTCAGCAGCAGATCTATGCACAGATCAGAATACAAAAGGAGAAGCAAGAAAATAACACCCAGCCAGGAGGATTTTTAATAGGCACCGCGAGCTGCCCGGCGTAGTTAAAAAGCCGTCTAGGGTTTCAGCTTTTTGGGGGAGCTGCCGCCGCCTCCCGGCCACCAGCCAGCCCGCGGCCAGCACCGTGGCGACCGCGCGCCGCGGGCAAAGTTTCCGCGACTCCCCCACTGCCTCCCTGCAGCTCCGCGGCTGGCTCCCCGGGGCTTCGGGAACTGGGTGGGGAAGGTCGAGGGGGCTCCCAGGACGATGCGGAGCAGCTCTCGCACTAAGCCTGCCACGATCTGTCAGCAACCTCTCATCCGCGCGGGTGCGACTCTCACTCGCATCCGCCTGGGGGTATTTTCCTTAGCTCCTTGACCGTTTTCCCCGACACTCTATTTATTTGAATAGCACTTGAGCCTTGTTAGTACTACCCCGGCGCCCCCCGCTTTCGTTCGTATAGCCTTCTCTCTCAACAACTTGTAAACCGCACACAAAACCTGAGTGTCACCGTGTAACTCCAGGAGATTTGGGAGAGCCTTTCGGGGAACTGGGTTGCTCTGGGGAACGTTTGCACAAAACATAAGTACATGTGGTCACACTCTCCGCTTCCTCACGAACATGCACACAGATCCAAGCCCAGGGAATGAATATGCCTTCCCGCAGGCTACAAAAATCTGCATCTAAAGGCAGGATCCACGGAGGGTCCCCGCTCCTGCGTCCAGACTGAGCGGGCGAGACCACCCCATTACAGAGCTGGGTTTGGGGGGCCCCATCCCACGCACGCACACCAAGGACGCAACCGGCGTCCACAGCTTTCTGTCCCCTTTCACCTCCGAGCGTGGCGCGCGCCGCCAGAGGACGTCGGCCCGGCCTGCGCAGCGTCGCCCAATCCCGAGCGTCCATGCAAATGAGGCTCCTTATCGGGCCGCGGCTCCGCCTCCCGCGGCCAGGGCCGTAGTAACCCATTCATGGGGTCCGTGAGCGGCTGCAGCCTTGCTGCGAGGTGCTCGCAGCCACCGCCTCCTCTCGGCTCTGGGTCTTCCCCTTCCTTTTACAACTGATCCTGTTGGGGATTTTTTTTTTTTCTAAATTGGAGCGGTGGGGAGGAGCAGGGAGGGTGGGGGACCAGGAGAAAGGGGGAGAGATTAGGCAGCCATCAATCTCCTCCTGTTTCTCTCAGAACAGGTGATGCTTCTAAATTGTGATCACTTTCTGGAGGCAGTATTGCCGCTGAAAGGATGCGAGCGACCTAGGACAGAGGGCCTGAGGTGGCAGATCTGAACTTGTGGAGGATAAAACCCAAACTTTAACTACACCAATCCGCACCTCACGCAGGAAGCAAAGGACGGGTTATCTTTCTTCCTTTTTTTTTTTTTTCCAAGAGAGACTCAAACTTCAGCACTTGATCCCTTTTTTTGGATTGCTTTGGAGGAAACGGTTTGGTGGCAACGCTGGGAACAGTAAGGACAGTGTGGTAACTCTTATTTTTAAAGAGACAGATCAGACTTTTTAAATGTTTGGGATTCAAGATACTTTAGGAAGAGGACCAGCTCTGAAAGAGAAATCGCTGGGCGCCGAGATGGATTCGGTCAGGTCCTGGGTCCGGAATGTCGGCGTGGTGGACGCCAATGTCGCGGCGCAGAGGTAACCAGACTGTCGCACAATTATTATGCTCTCAAAGTCTCCAGCTCGTTTGCTCTCTCCCACTGTCTCGGTCTCCCTTTCTGTCCCCCCTCCCCCCGCTCGCTCTCGGTCTCTCTCTCTCTCTTCCCCGCATCTTTTGCCCGGGCCCCGTGCGCGGGGGCTCGCCCTCGGGCAGGCAGGTCGTCGCAGTCAGGGGAACGCTTTACCCTGCCGCTACCGCTCGAGTTTCTGAGCTGCCTGGGTCGTTGTGTTTCTCCCACACTCCCTCCCCACAGACCGCTCTTGGGGAGGAAAAATAACAAAGTAGCATCCAACGCCTTGCCGCTCAGCCCCTTGCCCGGCGAGGAGGGCCTGGCCCGGAGTGGAGCGTGAGGACCAGAGCCGGTTTCCGCGCGACTGCCCGGCTCCGCCACGCCGCTGGCGAGCGCCTCTTCTGCCGCATCTTGTCGGGCGATTCCTGGAGGCCGGGAGCCCGGCGGGCAGATGGCGGCGGTGGCGAGAGGAGCCCGAGAGGCCGGAGCGGCTTCCTGGGAAGGCAAAGCGGCCGGGAGCTCTGGGAGGGGGCAGGCTGGAGGGTCCGGGCGCAGAGATGAAGCGCCTCACCGAGGCGGGGTGAGGGGAAAGAAGAAATTAAAGAGAAAAGGCGAAGGACTAACAGTTGAAGAAACTGCAGAAGAAGAAAGGCGAGGAGAGGAGCTGGCCGCAAACACAGGGAGTCACCAGCCTCTAGTTTCGCTAGTCCGTGAAGTTGAGTGTTTCTCAGCGTCCGCGCGCTGAGATGGTAAACGCCTGGTCCACAGGGCCACCCAGCGAAGACATTCTGGTCTCCCTCCCTCATCATCACTGCTGAGCTGGGATTTGTGGTCCCCACGTCCTTGTCTGCGAGAGAAAGCGCCCTCACCCCAAGGAGTCCACGAACTTCTTCCCACGACTCCAGCCTCCCCATCCGCTCTCCTGGTTGTCCCCCTCTGGGTCCCGACATCACGCCGAGAAATTCCTCCTTTCCTAGCAGGCCACGGTGTCCAGGTGTCCCGGGTAGAGCGAACCAGCTGCTACCCTCGGAGGGCAGGAAACAGAACTCGCATTGCTCCGAGGAGGGCGGCGGCTCCCTCCCTCCTGCCCAAGCCCGGGGCGCGCCGGGATTTCCTCGGCACGCCGCACGCCGCACATCGCGGTGGCAGCGGCTTTCCGCAGCCGTCTGGAACTCGCAGGGCTGCAGGCCGAGGGAAGTCAGGCAGTTCCACAGAGCCGGCTCCGCGGCACATTTTCTTAGCTGAGCTCCTTAAAGACGCCATCCCTACTTTCCTTCCTTCCCCGGATCAAATACTTACTGAAATTGGAACAGGCAGCTCGAGTGGGGTATTATAGCAAAATTTTACACTCTTCAAAAGAGTGAAAAGTGCTCGCGCCCTGGGGCATGAGGCCCAGAGACCCCAGCACCGCGGGGCAGCTCCAGCCATCTGTGCTCTCGCCTGGGCCCCGAGTCTCCGGTTAAATGATATCTGGTGGCCAGTTCATCCGCGGCAGTGACAGGTCAGCAGGGAGGTGTGTATACACACTCAGTAAGCTCGAGGGCGCCTCTCGGGTCCTCCAACTTGGGTTTCGCGGTCAGCGGGTTTGGCCGGCGCCGCCCGCCCGCAGAGGTGGCTGGAGCCAGGCTCCCCTCGCTCTCAGGCGAGGACTTTCTCTGCCTCTTAATCACATTTTGGCTTCTGCAAGCTCAACCGTTCTGGGGGCGAAGTACCCAGTATCAGGTCGTCCCGGTGGCCCTCGGTCCTTAAGATCGGTAACGGGGATTCCGCCCTGCCACTGTCCTGGGCGCAACTTTTCGGAAGAGCGAGGGAAACAGGAGGTGAGGCCTCTCCCTGTAGGACTGAGGCTTGGGCCCTGGGCTTCCCGCCTGCTCCAGGGGGTTCTCACCCACCGCCTTTCCAAGATACCATGGCAGGGGCGTTATGGGCAGCAGCACTCGCACAGCTAACTCAAGTGAAGATGAAGGAAAAAGGGTCACGTCTTCGAAAGTAAGGAGGCGCTTATTCCCCAAACCCCGGGGCCCAGCTCCGATTCCTGATCCCTTCGGTGGACACCTGATAGGACAGATAAAAGGGCTTGACAGGATAAGATGTGGGCCCCCGCCTGGAGGACCGCTCCCGGCCATGCTGTGCAGGAGGGATCCTTTGGTCTCTACGAAAGGCCTGACCCGGGAGCTGACCGGCTCTGGAATGACCAGAGACTAGAAGTGTCAGCCCTGCCACCTGACCCCTGTGGCCGCTGAGACTCTTCCAAGGAGTCTCCTCATCTAAATCCGAATTGAAAAAAAAAAAAAAAAGATTGGAGGGGTCCGGGACTCTTGACCTGGGACATGGACCCTTGACCCTCTGTGGTGTTGCATGGGCGCGCTGGTAACGTCGTGTCTTTTTCTCTTTTCCCGGGTCTGGTGTCCCCCTGTTTTTTCCTGCGCAGCGGAGTCGCCCTGTCCCGGGCCCACTTTGAGAAGCAGCCTCCCTCCAACTTGAGGAAATCCAACTTCTTTCACTTCGTCCTGGCGCTCTATGACAGGCAGGGGCAGCCGGTGGAGATTGAGCGCACAGCCTTCGTAGACTTTGTGGAGAACGACAAAGTAAGCGGGCCTCCCCTCCTTCCTCTCGCGGCCTAATAACTACCTGCTTGCAAAGCACTAAAGATTCCATCTGTCACTCGCGACACTTTTCCGTTCACATCATCAGGGATGATAAATCGAGGCCTCTCACTCGCAGCCTCTAAATCAGTCGATTTCTGCGTACTTCCTCCCACCCGCACTCCGGAGCACCCACCACTTGCCGCGGGGGCGCTGGTGGCTCTAGCACCCAGCCTCTGGGTCATTAGCACAACCTGGTCATGGACTAACCCCCCGCAAACGCCCGTCTCACTAGAGCGCGGTTTAAAAGAATACCCAAGCCTACGCTGCCCTTCTCCGGGTTATTTTTGTGATTTTGCACCTGATTGCTCGGGAAGAGTGGGGTAGCGATCAGGTGGAAACCCAGAGCCAAGCCTTGGCCCGCCTTATCTGCTCAGACTCCTCTCCCACTCTTGCTCCCTAACCTCGGGCTCCCAACCCAAGCTTGGGCTTGGGACTGCATCTGCTATCAAAGGGAGCAGCGGAGTGATGGAAGGGAAATCTCTTGCCCTCCCTGGGCCTCACTCTCCTGCGCTCAGCAAGGTGAGCCTCAGAGCAGGCGCCGCAGAGATCCCCCCTGACCCTGGGCCTCCACCCCTGCTTTTTGTGGCCCCGGAGGCACTGACCCTGTCCGCACGGGGACTAATGCAGCCCCGCCATATGACAAGTCTCTTCCCCGCTCTGCCAAGAGCAGCGTTGTGACTTCCTAAGGACAGACCGAGCCCTGTGGGTTGGGTGGGGACTGATAAAGGCGGCGCTGGTGTGTGTCCGGTTGTCGCGGCTGGTGGGGTCACACTTCTCAGGACATTTTTAAGGGAGAGGGACGGAGGATTGGAGAAGGTCAAGTGGCCAGGAACCTTGGCCAGTTCTGAGGTGGTCCCATGTCAGAAGCTTCTGCCCTTTGACCCAGGGCTGGGCAGGGCATTGTTCAAGGCTGGGGGGTGGAGGGGTGAAAGGCTGCCGGAGGGTGTAGGGGTGCACCGTCTCCTCGTTCCCTCATTTGGGGGCCTCCAACACCGCTGTCTTTTCAGGAGCAAGGCAATGAGAAGACCAACAATGGCACCCACTACAAGTTACAGCTCCTCTACAGCAATGGTGAGCACCCCCGCCTCCCCGCCCTCTGGGTCCAGGTGTCTGCACCTGTCCCTTTCAAAGAAAGCAGTTGACCTTGTCCCAGCAGCTCGCAGGTGGCAGGTGGCCTGGGCCTCGGGAGAGCAGAGTTTTGGGAGGCTGGGTCAGGGCCAGGGGCCTGGGTGGGTGGTCTTTGCCCTTAGGAAGGGTCAACCTACTGGTCCACCCACAGCCCTGGGCACCTTCTTGGGCCTGGCCCCACATGGGGACAGGCCGGAGGCCCTTACCTTGTGCCCATCGCCTCCCCCACAGGCGTCCGCACGGAGCAGGACCTGTACGTCAGGCTCATTGACTCGGTCACCAAGCAGGTGAGCCCAGTGGTCCACATGGCTCCTCCTCTCCGGGACCCCGTCTCCCCTCCCCTGCCTTCCCCTGGCCTCCCCACACCCTCCACAAATTCGTGGGTCAGACTAGACTTGTCCATGCACATCAGCTCACACCTTGTCCACTCTGGAAAAATTTATTTTTCTCTCCCTCCCCAACTGTCCCGTTTCTTTCTGGGTGGGGAGGAGTTAGGGGTGAGGGGAAGTGAGCAAACAGGTGAAAGGAGGAAGCAATTCTTGGGAGATTCAGTTTCCCCAAGCATTGCCTTTTACAAGAAATATGTCCTCACGGGGCAAACTTGTCTATTATTGTTTCGCTTGAGTCAGCCAGGCCGCAGCCCGGGCTCTGTGCTGCCAGCGGGCGCACCTAACGAAGCAGCGGGCAGAGAGTGGAAAGCCGATCCTGGGTTTGCTCTGAAGTCCCCTTTTCTTTGTTTCCCCGCTCCCCTCACGACGTCCCTCCCTGCCCTTGCCTCCTTCGCAGCCCATAGCTTACGAGGGGCAAAACAAGAATCCAGAAATGTGCCGAGTTCTTCTGACACACGAAGTCATGTGCAGGTAAGAGCTACTTTGTCCTGAGGGGTTTGTTAGCGAGCTGTCCAGGGGAGGGGGCCTCTGTGCTCGTGGGCGGGCATCCCCACACGGAAGGACAGACGGAAGGACGTGCAGGAGTGAGGGTGCTCACCCCGTCGCTACAATGCACCTCCGGTACTGAGGGCCAGATCCTTAGGGCATCTCCAAAAGGAAACCCAGAACCGCGTGGGATTCCATCCCCAGGTGTCTCGGGAGTTTTCTCCCACCTGGACAGTCGCTGCTGTCCAGCAGTCAGTGGCAGCAAGGGGAGGCGCCATGGGGCAGCCCCCAGCCAAGTTTGGGATGGGGACTGCCCCCGAGCCGGTCTCGGCTCTGGCGCGGTACTTGGGGCTCAACAAGGTACTTTCCGCCTGCTAGGGGTAGTTGTCCAAGGAGGGACCACGAGAGGTGTTACGGAGTCAAAGCGCTTGGAGGCTCACAGCCTGGGCAAGGGACCACCAGAGCGTCCAGCGGCCCATTTCCAGGGCAACCTCTGCCCCCAGCTGTGGCACTTGCCTGTGATGAGGAAGCATTTCCTTCCTCCAGGGATATTGCGTCTCCAGTGATTTCTCCTGTCAGAGGGGCTTCTTCGGTCAGGAGGCTCCAGGGGGAGAAACACCATTGGGGTTCCCCACCAGTGGTGGGAGGTCTCTGGTCTGGAGCAACAGCTGGATTCTGATGGCTGAGTTGTGAGAGGTGCGGTCTCCTGGAATTTCTGCACTTTTGCCCATCTTTTCAGAGACCAAACCATTCCATTTTGAGGCTTTCTTCTACGTGACCAGAAGGAAGTAAAAAAAAATTAAGAAATTCATCCATGCGCTTTCTTTCAACGAATGTTTATAGCGTACCTGGTTTTGCCAGCTATTGGGGACCCCACAGCAAACGAGAGAGAGTTTTCTATAGAAAGGAAACTCTGGGAAGAGGTGGCAATTTTACTATAAAAATGTAAATATTTATTCCACATACGTTTTTCTTGTTCCAAACTCTCTCATTAGAGAGAAAGCCTCAATTCGCCCTCACCCCGCTATTGCTTCAGTAAGTGTCTCCCAACTCCAGACTTGCGACTTTTGGGTAATTGCAGGCCGTGGCTGATGTAGTTCGGACTCTTTTATGGTCAGCTCCTGGCAGTCCTGTCTCCTTCCCAACCCAGTCAGGAAGAAACATAACAATCAGACATGCTTGTTTTGGTTTTGACCAAGTATTAGAAAAACAAACCTTGCCAAATGCAAAGTTCAGCTCGGCTAGAGCTAAGGGAGTGGGGCTTCCTTGCCTGCGTAGCCGGTGAGGCGCTGGCCGAGGGAGTCAGCAGAGAGCTGCTTCATTGTCATCCCAAGGCCCCTTGACGGATCCGTTTAGAGAGAAAACAGCTCGGAGATGAACTTGCACGTTATACCTAGGTTAAATAGTCAGAACACTTTGATCTCCTTGGTCAGTGGAAGGGTGCTTTTAAAACAAATTTCTCTTTTTAGTTTTAAATGTCTTTGTTTGGAAAGATTATCTTCTTAAAAGGAGAGAAAATCCCAAACTGACCTGTCGTCTGGTGAATTATACCTGTTATTTTAAGTAATACTTGTATGCCCCATCCAGCTGTATTTAAAGCTGACATTTTTATTTTTTAAGCCCAATCAAATCCTCCTCATTTTATGCTGTTTAAGTGGCAGCATCAAATTTTAAAGCCTCTAGTTTAGGCTGCATTAGTAACACAATATAAAAATTTAATGTACTGTAACTTCTCTGCATTTGAGACCTGGGAAGAGATGCTCTGCTATTTTCTTCCCAAACTAGAATTTAAAACAAGTATTAATTATGAGTAAATAAATGATCCATGGGTGGGTGCTGTGTCTGTATAGTGTGTGTGTGTGTGTGTGTGCACGCGCGTGTGCGCCCACGCGCGCATGTGCTGGGAGATGAGCTGGAGTAGTGTGAAATGCTGGATGCATGTAAAAGGCAAGTTCTCATTTCACGTGTCAGTCCGAGCTAGTTGGGTCTCGTGTTAGGGGGAAAACGTTCTTTCTCCATGTCTGAGGGGCCAGGTACAGCAGTCAGGGACTGAGGGGGGAACCCGAGGCCGTTTCTCCAGGGGTATGGCACACAGCCTCTTGTGTGGTGGGCGTTCTTGGGCATACCTGGGAATTTCCTGGCATGGCATTATGTTCTGTAATCTTTAGTCAAAAAGTTCATAAATCAGTGTTTAGCTTTGAGGAGGGAAACAATATAAATCGCTTTACGAATGACTTTTTCTCGCTTCTCCAACTGTCTCCGCTCCCCTCTTCCCTGCTTTAGTTCATTTTGCCAATTATTAGCAGGGAGAAATCGAGTTGTTATGTTGCTGCCAGCCACCCCTGTGCCCTCAAATGCTCAGAGGGTTAAAAGATATTATAATTTGAACAGAAGTCGTCTCAAGGCCTACAGCTGGCTAATAACAGAGTTGTATTGAGCAGAGCAAAGCCCACAGCTGTGACTCTTCCCCGCCCGGCAGGCTAGACAGGGCCCTGATCAGATGGGCCAGCCGGGCAGTGGGGCCAGTGTCTTTACGGGCCAGATGGTGTGAATTTAGACACTTTTGTTATGCAATCGCAGGGAGGAGTTGGGGAGAAGAAAACAAAACAAAAGCCACCATGCTGCGCGCTTATTTGAGTTTGAAATTAGAGACAGATTTTTGAAAGTTGAGGGCTGAATTTTAAAAACGACGTTGGAGGGGAAAGGGCATCCTCGCTGGTCCTGAGCAGGAGTTTGGCTGACTGGCCATGCTGTGTCCACGGCCGGGGCTACTTCTCCGCTCCATCCCTCTCCCCACTTCTTTCTCCTCTCTGAAAAATTCAGGTACGATTCAGGACTGGGATAAAATTCCTCATTTCCCCCACCCCCCACCCCCAATTTGTTTTTTTCTCTTTCCCTGTCAAGACTCCATGAAGAGATAGGAGGGTGAGAGAGGCCTATTGGCAAATGGAGAGTATTTCAGGTAAAAGGCTCTCCAAATAAGCACTAGAATAAAATAGACCAAGGCAAGCCAAGCCAAGGAGGGTAGGGGAAGAGCTTTCATTTTCATTCATTAGGAAAAAAGAGCCCTTCTTAGCCTCTCCATGGTAGTTTGGG
>PVJD01000547.1:293455-358903 GCA_004026545.1 Mormoops blainvillei | reverse complement strand
GACCCAGTTCCTCTCTCAACTCTCCACATACCTGATCCCAGAGCAATGGTTTGGGGAAGGTGGTTCACGAACGTTTTCAACTCCCCACTTCCCGTTGCTTATCTTAACATTCTGGCATGATGACTGAATGTCATTTAGGAAACCAAATAAGGAACGACTAGGACATCTTGATGAGAACTTTCCTTTTAAAAAAAGAAAGAAAACAAAAATTAACTTTGGCTAACCCAGAGAAATTTTAAGAAGGTCCCAAACAGGGCAAATACAGTCCAATCCTATTGTTCATATCCCTTTATTATTATAGTGCAATAGACAAGTGAGTGTCTTCTAAATCTTTTCTGTGAGATTAACATTAGAGATTATACTTAAATATGTCACTGTTGGAAACTAGAAGATTGGGTCCTGAAGTTTCTCTTCATTTTCTTTAAATATCATTTCCTTCCCTGAGCTGAATCCCCACATGGTACTCTACTGGCACCAGGCTTATATTTTTATCTGTTTTTCTTTTCCTCATGAGAAACTCTCTATGGAAAGCAGCTGAATTCAGCTCAGCAATTTTGCAAACTTAGCCTCCCAAGAATCATTCCTTCTCAAACTAAACAGATTGACAGTGTGTGCTCTTGGAATTAAATTGTACCCAGCATCAATGGCATTTGGGTTAGGTTGACATGCTGGTGATGTCCAAAGGGAGTCTAGGTAGAAGGCTTTAGGTAACTAGCAGGTATGGGGCTCTTGAAATTGTGTTCCTAAGAACAAAGGTTTGCCTGAGATGCAACGGTTCTGTTGACCTATGCCACAGAGAAAGGAGAGGTGGAGACAGAAATGTGTGGGGGTAGGAGTTGGGAAGAGATGCAAGGGCTTTGGGTGGGGGGCACAGGGCAGCTGGCCAGCATTTTTATTGGTGTTAATCTTGGGATGGATTGAAATATTAAAAGTTAAGACCTAATATAATTTCAAAAGCAAAATATTATTTCAGAAAGTCCCAGGGGCAAGCTCTGGTATTTAAGAGAGCTGAGACAACTTTTCTTTTACTTCCTACTAATTTGAGTAAATTTTGTAAAACCTCATTGTGCCCATTCAGCGGAATTTTTTTAGCATCTCTGAGGTATATTCTATTTTTTTGAGAATGGTAAATTGTTCACTAAATCATCCACTCGTCCCGACATGAGAGAGATGGATTTTAAAAGTTGTCAAATGTGTCTTTGTTTGTCTGTTTCTAATTCTGTGGACGATGCGAGATGGTAAAAGTGCTGCAGAGAGCCAGAGAGCAAATCTATGACACTGGGCTTTGGGTCCGTCCCTGCCACCACGTGGCTTCCCTCTTGTCCTTACCCCGTCATCACATTTGGAGGGTACTCAGCAAACCTCATGGCCGCATGGACTTCTGAAACATAGAAGGGACTCCATACCTCTTTTAACCTAGGCCAACATATTTTATATAGAGGGAGGCAAAGCCCAGAGGAGTTAAAAAGAGGTGAGGTGAAATTCACGCAGCCAGTTTGGGACGGCGTTGGGTTAGGTGCCAGGGTCCCGATTCCCATGTTAACAATTTTCCTGTTGGGCCACGATTTCAACTCCAGAGAAGCTATCACGGAGAGAGCAGGCTCACATATAGTGTGGTTGTTGCTGAGGGTTATTAGACATATTCTGCATCCGGGGTGGACGATCATGCTTTTCGCATAAGCCATGTCAAGGTGTGGTCGATGGTGGGCCCCGTTCTTGCGTGAGCTGAGAGGTCCTCCCATGTCTGTGGTCCTGACAGGCAGCGATGGGTCTCCACAGGGAGGGCGTGTTCCGTCACTTCTCCGCACGGAGCTCCCTTTGCCCTTCTGTGATTGTCTGGATCTCCCATACAGGGCCCTTCGGGTTAGAGTGTTTTGCCCTCTGCCAGGTCCGTCCGGGTCCTTCCTATCTTTGTAGTTGTTCCAGGACTTCTCCTTTCTCTCTTGCTTTCTCCAGTGTCCCCCAGGAGGCCAGCCCTTCACAGGTGCAAGTCTAAGGAGACAGCATTTTCGAGATGGGACTTACGCGTTCAGTGCCATTTCTGTTCTGGACTTGGTGACAATGACTAGAGCTATCATGTTCCAGTTTCCTTCCTAGTTTAAAATATACATCACAGTTCTGCTCCTCCTTCTTCATATTTAGAAAATGATGGAAGTGAATGAATGCATAAATGTTTATAAAGTACACTGAGGTTTTTGGAGAAATCAGGTTAACAGTAACCCAGGCAGCTGCTTGGGGTCTATTTTATACACTTTCCATTTCCTTCTTTCTTCAAAGACAGATTAAGACACACGGATCTCAAAAACACGGTCATAAAATCATTCAGCACTGTACTGGAAATAACCATATAGATGTCTAAATCCAGCTGTCCATGATTCCGGTTGTAAACAGGACTCTTGGGAAAGTTGTGATTTGCTAAGAATTACCCCGTTGGTAAGTCACAGAGTGAGAAGTTAAGTGAGCATCACAGAGTGAGAAGTTAAGTGAGCGTCTTTGGGCTTCAAGTTCACCATTGTTTGTCAACATGGCTGCGAATTTTGCTCTCAAGCAGCCAATAGTGAAGACACTTCCCAGGGCATATTCACTTTTGTGAACATTCTTACGCTGTGTGCTCATTGTATTTCCTTGATTTTAACCAGTTTCTTTTACTTTTGGCTCCTTCCCAATCCACAGTCGATGCTGCGAAAAGAAAAGTTGTGGAAACCGAAATGAGACTCCTTCAGACCCTGTCATCATCGACAGGTAGGGGGCAAAGTGATTACAAATCGTTTCTGCTTTCTTTCCTTTGTCGAATGTCAGCTCCGAGCCCTGATGGCTTGGGCTTTGCCGTAAGGTTCATTTCATGTTATTCTCGAGGCCCGGTGCGGGTTCAACATGGGCTTTCTTGCTCTGGTTGGCCTTTGTTGGAGGAGGTCAGAACCTTCCTTTCTGAACTCGTGTCTCTAAATCTGTGACGGGATTCTCTTCCAGGGGCACTGGCTTCAGCCTAGTAAGGAGTGCGTGCGTGGTAAGGGATGGGAGATGATGCCACCTCTCCTCCCTGGCAGGGCAGGGCCTCCGTCGGCTTCCTAAAAGAGGCAGTGCGCCTCAGGTCAGGTGGCAACCCCGTTATCGTTCTCAGTGATTGCTGTTGGGCTGGAAGACTCCCAATTTAGATGACGGTTTAGGGGATTATGACAAGCTCCCCGCTGCACTGAGGGAGATTCCTTTCTACCACAGGGATTACATTCTGGGTTCTATGTTATATTCTGAGCGGGTAAGATTCTTTGGGACAAGATGCTAATTCATTGAAATGTGATTTAGGCATCCTCAGCTGTCTGTTTTTGTGATTGGAAACAGAACTTACAAACCAACGAAGAAATACCAAATTAACTTCTAGCAATCATGTAATTTTTAAGAAATCCCATATTCCCACCCCTAATTTTTTCTCTTTCATTAAAAAACGGAATAATTCCCTATTGCTTCTTTCTTTGGGTTTTCATGTTTCTAGCCAGGTCCTGAAATGGATTGGAGAGACCACAGTCTCCAAAGTTGTTATTCCAATATTCCAATGAATTCTCAGCTGGGAGAATGGAACCTCTGGCATTCTTCCCAGAAAGCCAGCTTGGTTTCTTCGTGGAAAGTATAGCATAGCCCTCGGAAGGAGGAGGCTGGAATACTGACTCTGTCCTAGCTGCTGACCTTGGGCAAAGCACTCAGCACCTCTTCTCTCCGTGGTGTCATGGAGGGAAGGGCTGGAGGGCACGGCCTGCTTCCATAGGTTTCAGGCGGTGACTGAAACAGCGTGGCAGTTCCATGGCGTTCTCTGGGATGCTTGGGAGAGGATGAGAGCCAACTGTAACATGTTTGTCGGGCGTGTGTGGTGACTTCACCATCTCAGGGGGTACACGTGAGACCAATATTAGGGAGCTATGTGGAATTCCTTTGGTTTTCCTGGAAGTGCATGGAAGCTTAAAATTAAAGAGCTGTAAGATCTCTTTGGGATCAGTATCCTCCTCATCTGACAGATGAAAGACTGAACTTGGGGATGGTGACATGGTTTGCCCATGTGTGCACAGCTGGGTGGAGCGGAGCTGGCATGAAAAGCAGCATCCTTCCTCCTGGCCTGTACCCCACTGACCAGCAGAGTCACCTTCCGCCAGCACCACTCTGTCCTGACTTCTGTGAGCTGTGTGTGCTGGTTGCGTGGGGCATCCCTCCCCAGCTTCCCAGGTCCCCCTTGGGAACCTCTGGGGGGAATCGAAGGATATGAGAGCAGCCTAGACACAGAGCCAGTCCCTTCCAGTGTGCACCCTGAGTTTTCTAATCATCTAGTATTTTTCACTAACTTCAGCTGTCCTTTCAAGCACGCATTCTAACCTCATCATTGTTACATCTTTTCTTGTAATAAACGCCCCGTAATGCAGCTTCAGAAATATTTGCAAACCCATAAATGCTCACCTGCACCTTACGTCTCGTGAGCGCACACCCCAATGACTCTGCACTTAGCAGCAGCTCTTACTGCAAGAAACTACATAGACCTGCACCCATGCATATGGCCGAATATGCTTATGTGTTCTCCCATGCCACACACATGTCACCTGTACAAAAGGAAGTAGCCTTTTTGCATCTATGGGAGAAGAGGTTTTCATATTTGATGCCTTTGTGGTTGGTGTCAGAATGTCTTAAATTCTTCTGAGAAGGTGGACACCGTGTCTTGGCAGCAAACCATGGAGCTTTATGAGAGCGGGGCACGTATTCATTCTCCCATCCTCTGCACGGTGAAGCTGCCCCGGGACGCCTCTGCATCGCTTGAAATATGTGTTACTTCCGAAATGTTTCGTGTCTGCACATCCCCACCAAATGGTACTGTAAATTGATCAGTATCAGGTTTTTAGACAACCCATTTTATTATAAACAGATGCATTTATTTGGTTTGTCCCTTGCAGGGCTTTTGTCTGAAGTCTCATTTTACTGCTGCCCAGTGTCTTTAGGGCTTCCTTTAGCCTTCTTCCCTTCAGCTGTCGGAGGCGGGCTGGGTGGGTCGCGTCATCGCCGGTTTGGTGGAGCTGTGCATCTTGTCCCCGGGTTCGACGCCTGCTGACTGACTGGGAGGTGTCCAGATCACCCGCGAACGCCAAACGGTTGCAAAGTAGTCTATTTTGGATTTCCTCTGAGTAAATATAGAACTGTCTTCTTTGCCCTCGTTCCTACAATGCCAACTAATTATCTCCTCCCCCTCCTGGCTCAGTCTTAACCAGATGCAGTTAATTTACACTGTCTCTCTCCGAGTTTTCTCACACAACAAGCATGCTCCACTGTGGTCCCAGGGAACCCTGTTTACTCCCGGGGAATTGTGCATGCGTGGGGGAGGGGAGGAGGGACCTCCAGAGCGGTCCCCAAACTTCTCACTGCCCGAGACCCCTTTGTTTTTCCTCTCTGTGAATTCGGGGTTTGGCAAAACGTTGCCTGCCAAACTGCAGTTGACAAGTACTAATTCAGCTGTCATTCCATTTTTATTAGTCAAAGACACATAACAGAATGGCCAGGAAGGATCTCATCCCAGAAATGCCCTGGAGCTCATCAGTGGCCAGAGTTTTTGACCCCGATGAGACATGCTCTGTCATGTTACCCCGCTGACATGATCGACTTCCAGCTCAACCAGAAAACAACTTGACCTTTCACTTAGCCCATGTGACCGCATCCTGGGCAGATATTCAGTTTCTAACAGGCTGCTTGAAATATTAAAAAAATAGCTTTTGCTACTTTGTGGCCCCTTGATTGAATATCATTGGATTTTGCAATAGGGCAGCCCCCATAGAGACCTAGCTCTCCATTTCCTAAGACTTCGCCCCAGATTGGGAACTCTTTTTTCCAGGGAGTTAATTACTCCTTGCCTGAGCTCTCTAGAAACATAAATTTAATTTTTATTTTCAGTTGTCTTTGCAGCATGCTTTCATGAATTCTTGGGCACCACACCCCACTCCAGAAAGCCCGGCCGACGCACAGCCCGGCCGAGCTCGCCGCGAGCCACAGCGCCTAGCAGGGGCTTCCTCCTGAGTACAGCTGCGCGTGCGCAGAGAGCGGAGGCGGGCTCGTTGAGTTTTAGGGTAAAAACCCAAAGTCCCTCTTCGGAAAAAACCCAGCAAAACAGAACAGAACAAAACTAAAACAACAATGAAAACAGAATCCTTACTG
The DNA here is from genome assembly GCA_004026545.1 of Mormoops blainvillei. Taxonomy (NCBI): domain Eukaryota; kingdom Metazoa; phylum Chordata; class Mammalia; order Chiroptera; family Mormoopidae; genus Mormoops; species Mormoops blainvillei. The sequence goes on along the minus strand of PVJD01000547.1, from coordinate 352,726 downwards.
TGGTCGTCCACCTCAGTCTTGTCTATAAAGACCTGTATGTGGTAAAATAGTAATAATAATAATAATAATAATAATAATAATAAATACTGATATGCATTCTGTGGCATCGGAGAACAGCTCTAATTCAACCTAGTTGTTTGTGGGCTGTGCTCCCTCTCTGGAAGCTTCTGCAGATCTGCTGACCCTCTGGGGCTCAGGGTCATCTGGTAGTCCATGGGAGGAGGGTTTTAGGGACGGCCTCACTGATGAGAGAGAAGAAAAAAGAGTCCCCCTGCTCCTGTGCCTGCAGCCCCATTAAAAGTCAGATGGGTTGGGAGGAGCAAGATTTCTTCTTGAATCTCTGAAGACTACCTCTGCGCACGTTTATGCTGGTAGGATATTTTCTATTAAAAGGGCAGTTCCAACCTATTTCTCGTCTGCTAAATACCCTAGTCTTTTGTTTTGAGACTCAGGTCCCCTCTATTTCTGACCATTTAAAGTGCTGATGTGCCTTTGTTCATTTCCTTTGTCAAGAAACCCAACCAACAACAGAATGACTCTCATTCAAAAGGTTTCCTCAGAAATATTTGGTGTTCAGTTGCCCATCAGGGGTTTTCCTGATATTATCTTCCTTTTTTAAAAAAGTTAATTGTGGCAAAATACACACCATATAAAACTGGCCATCTTAACCCAGTGTCCAGTGCCGAGTTCTTAAGTCCATTCGCATTGCTGTACAACCACCACGACCACCCATCTAGACAAATTTTTTCATGTTGCAACACTGAAACCCTGTCCCACCAAACAGCAACTCCTCACTTCCCCTTCCTCCCAGGCCCTGGACACCCACCATCTACTTTCTTTCTCTGTGAATTTGACCACTTACTCCAAATACCTCATGTACATGGAACTGTATAGCCTTTGTCCTTTTAGGACTGGCTTACTTCACTCAGCATAATGTCCTCAAGGTTCCTTCACATTGTAGCAGGTGTCAGAATTTGACTCTGTGAATAAGGCTGCTATGAACACAGTAGACAAATGTCTCTTTGAGTCTCTGCTTTCAGGTTTGTTTTTTTCTCTCTCTCTCTCTCTTTTTTTTTCCGGTGTCTGCCTGGAAGTGGGATTGCTGGACTGTAGGGCAGTTCAAGGAAGTGCCGTCCTGTTTCCATTGCGGCTGCACCATTTCCCATTCACACCAACAGGGCAGGTTCTAACTCCTCTGCATCTCCACGTTACTTGCTGTTTTCTCGTTTCAGGTTGTTGGGTTTTTGTTTTTGTTTTTGTTTTTTTGGATAGTTGCCATCCTAATGGGTATGACTTTTTTTTTTAAAAATGGAGTTTTCTTCCGCCGCCATCTCTGTAGGCATCTTCAGCTGATGCTCTCTCCTCTGGTCCAGGCTTCTTGTTCACCTGGCACACCCCCTTCTCGCCTCCCTTTGCCTCACCACCCGCCTTGCTCTAGGTGCTTGAATCCTCTTTCCTCTGGGTCAGCCCTCTCTCCAGTGAACTGCTTAACTCCAGGACAGAGGTATTTGTAGGACAGGAAATTTTGGGCCATAATTGTGGGCAGTAAAGCCCTTATTGACCTTCTTGCATGCTAGAGGGTATTGCATTAATCCTGAACCCTGGAGATTTTCTTTTTGTTCATTTCTCAAACAAAATCGATATTAATCCATTCTTGATTTGTGGTGTGGATTTTGCTTGGAACCCCACCGGGTCTTTCAGCATAGTTGCAGTATTTGGGTAGTAGTGGGAGTTCAGCTCTTGGTGAGATTCATGTCTACAAATCCCAGCAGGCTCCCGGTGTCCTAGGCCACGCAGGCTGGTTTGTAATCCCGCTCATTCCCTCTCCCTGGAATGGACGAGTGAGATCTATCAGTAGTGAGGCCTCCTGAATGAGAATTCTATCTCTGAGAAAGATGGACAAGACCAATCCTTAACATTTAGCTAACATTTAATTGGCACTTACTGTATTCTGGGCATTGTGGTAAACAATTTGTGTTAAATAATCTTCTTAATTAATCTTCAGTGGTTGAGAAAATTCTCAATTTTACAGAGGAAAAAATCAGTCTTAAGGAGTTGGATAATTTGACCACAGTGACCTAGCTAGTTTCAGTGGTGAAGCTGGAGTGTTGTCATGGGTGGAAGTTGCGGAGAAGATTTTGATGTAATACAAGAAGAGACTTTACAGAATTCAGAGCTGTTGAAGAATGGGAACACCTGGGGAGCATGGTCTGGAAGAGCTCCCAGGAGGAACATCAGAGAGGGGATCTGTTCTCTGGGAAGCAGTGGGTGTCATTTGTTCCCAAAGTGTCATTAAACTCTGAGAGTGTACAAGTCATACTCAACTGTGTGGCAGGTGGAAATAGCAACTGTGTGACAGAGAGGTATCACAGTGTAGTAGAAATGGCGCTGTAGTAGGGTCAGGGCAGCCAGCTGCCTAGTGGTACAGAGACCACAGGCTGCCTCGTGGGGCCTCAGTCTCCCTGTGTATAAGACGAAGTGCTCTGGATTCATGGGTGATCTTAACATTACCTTTCATCCCTAAATGCTCTGATTCTAGCTGAGGGCCCAGGTCCGGGTGTCAGATGTGCCAGGTCATCATCCTTGCTCATCAGTAATTTACGGGACCGATTAATATCTGCCCCCTCTGCCCAGACACCCACCTCCGGTGGAGGGGCGCCCAGTGCTGTGAAGTCCACAGTGGCCTGGCCCGCGGCAGCGTTTCGATGTTGTTGTTGTTGTATTTCTTTTTTTATTTTTATTTTCTTAGTGAACATTCCATTCCCTCAGGGAAGGTTTAGATTTTTTTTTCACTAAAAACACAGATTATCTACCCAAAGTGAATGCCTCATTCTTTCATGTTTTCCTTCCTTTGATTTTTGGTAGGACCTTTGCTAGTTTCTTAGTCATTTCAGGAAGACACAGGTAGAGGAGAAAGGGCTCTTCTTCACTTGTTGGTGAAGAAAAAACATGTCTCTTTACACTGAAGCACTTCACCTGATGACAGCCTGAGCCAAGTGGTAAAAAAGAAATGAAACTTCCTTTGAGAAAATGACTCTCCTTTTCCTGATTAAAGAGGTGGTGCTAAAAAGTTATGATCTTCGCTTCTCTGGTTGGGTTAGTTTTTAAGAATTATAATTACTTAACTGGCTAGTCTTCCTAGACTTGCAGAGCTTTTGGATTTGACACAAACTAGCTTAATCATCTACACATTGGTTCACACCATCATTCATTGATTTAGTGATTTTTTTTCTGTTGTTCAGTTTTTAAGCAGATATTTCTGACTCCTGCTACTGACAGATCTCCAGGGAATGCCACAGGCATGGTTCCTATTCTCATGGACTTGACAACTTAAATAATCATACAAAGAAATACAAACTGTGAAAAGTGTTCTGAAGACTAGGTAAGGGGTTGGTAGATAGGTTCCAGCTTTCTAGTTCTTTTCTGTGAATCCGAATGGAATCAAAATGTTTGTTTCATCAAACAGATCTTGAGTATATCATCTTCTCTCTCCTCACAACGTTTCTACCCAGAAGACCCGCCCCCAAATCTCTGCCAGTGTAAATCCTATCCCTTTTTTAAGACCTAGTTCATATTCTACCTCCTCAAAGATATCCATTCTTTAACCAAAGTCTTTTCACATGACATTTGTCACATGCGCTTGCTCTGGATAGGATGTATGGGTATTGGTTTTTTGTTTGTTTGTTTGTTTTTACTTGTTTGGGCTTGCCTTACATCCCCAATATATTGTAATTCTTGAATGTTTGACACTGCATGTCATTTAAGTGCTGACACACTGAAGGTGCATGTGGGCACCTTGCGTACATTAAAAAATCCTAGCAATTATTATCCTGTGTCTCCCGCAGTGTCTGTCCAGTGCCTTAGGTATTACGGGCACTCAGTCAATATCGGTTCACGGATTACTCTCGGACTGCCAGGCAGCAAAGAGTTTGGATGGCCGAGTTCTTCGCCAGTTCATATAGGACCTTTTCTGTCACTACTTGTATTTGATAACTGCTTAGCATCTTACTCCCCAGTGGCAGTTAGGTATCAGATAATGCCAAGAACAGATACTTATGGTTGCAAGGCAGAATGAATCCTTGTTTAGCCAGTCAACATTTTTTGAGGGCCTATTATGTCATGGACTTTGCAAGGTGCTTCTTAGGGATAAGAAGGTTGAATAGACACGAAGCTTTCCCATCAGGAACTGAGAGTTCAGGGGGGAAAACAATGGGTATGCAGGGAGAAGTGATGCGATATAGAACGTGAAGAGTGTCATAGAGGAGGCAGAGAGAAAAACCGGAAGATCTGAAGTGGGGAGGTGATTTCCATCTAGGAAGAGGTGTGTGTGGCAACAGCTGTAACTTGGACATACACAGTTTAGGTCAAAGGGCATTCTGGGAAGAGGAACGTGTACAGGAAAATGAACATGGAAAGGAAAGAATTTCCTAAATCTGCTCGCAGTTTTGGAAGGGCATGGATAGGTGTGAAGGGGGCTAATGGGAGAAGATGGAAAGATTATCTGGATTTTCATTTGGAAGACGTTCCAGGCCCATACAGAAGTATTTTGACATTATTATGTTGGTGATGGGGAGACATCAAAAGATTTAGTGTCATGAAATCTCAAGATCAGGTTAATATTTGGGAGAGAGAACTTTGAGGATGGATTGGAAAATGGAGACCAGAAGTAGGGGAACCTATCAAGAAGATGTTATACTAGTTCACGAATGCTTTTCTTTTTGGAGCCCTTTTGGGAATTTATCAGTTTACCTGCCAAAACTCAAACATTTTTTCCATCACTCTGTACTACCAGGAACTAGGGAGATGGGCACACACTTCAAATTTTGTGACTTCCTATAAAAATATCCCAGTTTCTGAATTAGTTTCTTTTAACTTCTCCTGAACCTGCCCTCTTCCACCGCTGGCAGTGGCTGGGAGGTCTCCCCTGCCAAACACCAGTTGCTGGAGGTGAAAGCCCCATTTTGCTCCCCTCTCTATACCCACTTCCCGTCCCCCAGTGCGCCCACCACTCTAAAGTTTTTGCTGATGTTGCCACTTGTCCCTGTGAGTATCATCCTTTGTTCACTGGAAAGCTCAGATCCTTTGCAAAGAACTGCTGCTGTACCATCTGGCAATTTGTGAATTTTTTAGTAGCCTGGATGTTTGTGAGAAAGCAGAAACTCGGAGGCCAGGATCCAAACCCTTTACAAGTAGTTCCTTAGAAAAGAGGGAAAAAGACCGAAACCAGTTCACTTTTACTAGCATTTTCTCATTCGAAATGCTTGCGTAGACTCCTCTGGGTCACTTCGCAGTGACAATCAGAGGACCAACGGAAAGTATGGGGTATTCAGAACAGATAATGGTACGCTTCCATTTCCAGCTTCTTCCTCATAAAACTGGGATGTGATTGAAGAGCAGATTTGCCGGGAAGTGGATGAGTCAAGAGAGTCTAAGAACAGTGCTCTGAAATTGTGCTGTGTTGGAAATAAGAAAGAGATATTTGTTTCTGGGAAGGGTATCTCTTTCCAGAATTATCTGGCTGTCTGTCTGGGGAACAAAGGAACCAGAGCTTAGGAAAGATTGATAAGACCACATGTTCACACAGGGAGAACCTTCTAGAACAGTTATTTTCTTTCTTATTCTATTCGAGCAAATGGGTCTGGATAAGTTCTCCTGGGCCTACCTTTGACCTGGCCATGAGGCTAAAAGGCAAATGGTTGGGAAATAGGACATGTATCCTAAGGAAATGAGAAGGAAGCTATGCAGAGATGATTTATAGGCGAGGGTTCTACCCGCTAAAACTTAACTAGATTATTTCTTCATTGAAATCTTGTAAGACCTGTCCTTTGTTGCTTTGTTCTTCACATTGACCTAGAACTACTGTCCAAGGGAGCATTTGATTAGAAAGGAAAGCAGTTGGGTGACAAGCTTAAATCATGTGGGGCAGGCCAGACCTAACGCTACAAGGGGTCAGCACTTCCTCAGCCTTGACCAGGTAACTAATTGAGTGAATGTCCCCCAGGAAGATGGGCACTAACCTCAGTGTCCAGGGAAGGCCAACTCCCAGACCCCTCAAGATCACCGAGAAGCCAGGCCTGGCGAGAACGGCTGCAAATGCGTCCACAGAATGAGAGCTTTTGCGAAGGAAATACCGGAAAAATTCCGAATCCCACTGACGGGATGGCAGCAGTGGCGGCCTGTGCAGGGATGGAACCACTGGGTTCAGGCCAGCTCTTTGAGGTTAACACCTCTGTGTTTTATGGCCCATAGGATGCCAGGACTTTTAAAAAAGAGCACTCACAAAGGACGGCATGTTCAGGGTCACTGCTCCTCTCAATGTTGTTACTCACACGTAATCCCCCCGATGAAGCCCCGAGGCGGGTCCCCGTGGAGAGGGAGGGTGAGCTTTTCTGTTTTTTTGGAACCCAGATCTGCACAATTGTGCAAGACATTTTCCCAACCAACTTACAGCTGTGCACACGGCTCATTTGAGTGGTGGAGTGGGGTCACCGTTCCACATTTCAGCTGAGAAAACTCAGGTGAGGAGAGGTGGTGCAACAAGCAGGTCAGAGACTCAGATGGGATCAGAGACAAGATCTCAGGTCCCCAGGACAAAACTGAGGTGACCTATGCAAGGTAAGGGGCATGGGAAATGGTGGCCTCCGCATCAAATACGTTGTTGTTGAACCACAGCTTCTGACGGGACTGAAGCTCTGGGGGGCTTGTCACCGCCCAAGCACCGTGGGTCACGCTGACAGCATGTTACTTCACGATAAGCTATAATTCTGTACACAACCAGTTTCTCCTGTGCAAAGGCTTTGTCTTACTTCAGAAGAAGTAAGGTGGGACATTGGACACAGATTTATGACATGTGGGTTGAGTCCTTGAAGTAGCTGTTATTCCTGTAGTGTGATAATGACCGTAGTAAAATGCGGCTTCAGCTCTGGGTTTAACTGCTCCTGGGCCATGCATGTATTCATCCCCCCATTCATTCGCACTGGATCTGGAGTTGCTGGATTTAGCAAATACAAATATAAGGTGCCCAGTTTAAATGTAAATATCAGATAAACAGGAATAGTCCTTTTTAGCATAAGCATGTCCCGGTTAAAGTTGAATTTCTGATAAAGAACAAATGCATTTTCGGGATAAGCCTTTGTCATACAATATTTGGGATATCCTTACACTGAAAAGCTATTTGTCGTTAGTCTGACATTCAAAATTAATGGGTCGTCCTGTATTTTCCCTGAAAACCCGTCCGGAATCCTGGCTTCTTACGTGAGGGAAGGGCTGCCTCCCTGCCCTGGGTGGAGGAGGCGTGTGAAGGACCCCAAGCCACGGCGGCCCCAGAGCCCACTAGCCTGTGCTCCTTTCCTCCCTTCATGTGGTAGATATCATCGTCTTATGCTCCGTGTGGAAGTTGGTTCACGTTTAGGAGATTCATTTGGGAGGCTGCTAGCTGAGCAGAAAGCATTACTGGGAAATACAGGTATCTTTTTGACCCCTCGTCTTTGCCAGTTTTTCTGCCCAGACCCCCCTTCTCAGCATTCTGTCTCTTTTCTCTCTCTCTCTTTTTTGTCACCTCTCAGTGCCTTGGTCATGCTCTGTCTAGACCCTGTTTTATGGACTTGTCGCCTCCCCTACATTGCTTGTGCTTAGTGTCCACTGTCTGTCTCCTGTCCACTTCCATTTGGACTCCCCCAAAAGCCTTTGTTCAGGTTCCCAAAGTCTCCTTCCTCAGCACTTCCAACATGTGGGATTGTTTAGGCCCGAGTGATAAATTGCACGGAGTTAGAGGTAAGGGGAAGCTCCCCTCTCCCTGCTTGGTCTTGGCTGACGTTTGAACAAGAGCCAGACTTTGCTTCGATTTAACGCTAACGGTCTACTTGATGCCTGCACGAGTACATGCAGAGTGGCTAATGCATTTTATCATCCAGATGTTGAGTCATGAGATGAAGGATGACCACACTGAGACGCATATCCGGGTAATTTAGTGAACCTAAAAAAAAAAAAAAATCTGACTTCAAAAGTTGGGTGTCTCATCCAGTCAACCTATGTAGAAAAAAAAGATGGCAGATTCTAAAGCTCTTGCGTCCTTCCCTCGCTTTCCTTCGCAAGCCAACTTTGTCCCCATCTCCCCCTTTTCCCTTGATCACTTTTCCTTCTACCTCCTGCTTTTGGTTTTAGGGGCCCCTGCTTTCTCCCCCTTGCCTTGCCTTTCTAGTGGGGCGTCTACCCCCGATTCCCACGCAGGCAGGCAGACACGATTCCGTGGGCAGCTTGAACCCTAATGCCTTTCTCCCCACTCCCCCTTCTTCTTCTTTTCCTTCCCTGATGAGGGATGAAATGCTGGTTTCGCTGTAGGTGTTCTGTTTATAACTCTGGGTTGGCGGTTTTCACTTCGAGTGGAGTCCATCGAGCTTGTAAATGGCATTGGATCAGTGAGCCCATAATGAGGCCTCCAAACCCAAACACTGGGAGTCTGCTGGGACTTCATTGTTCATAAAGCTTCTTCCCAGGGGAGGGATGGAGTCATTAGGTGTGCACTGTGTTTAATATTTGGTTATGACAGGAAGCAATAATTTTCTATTTTTACGGTGGCTTCTGAGTTTTTTAAAGCAATTGTCTAATTCCCATCACTGAGACTGGAAGCAAATTAATTGGACAGTGCGGGAAGCCTGGGTGTGGTTTCGGGTTGGGACTCACCTTGTTTACCAGTTTCTCCATCCCGCGCCAGACCTTGGCCACCCTGAGGGCCTGCACCTGCCTGCAGGTTTGGATGCTCCCTGAGCTCTTCCTGCCAGTAGATCGGTCCCTTCTCTCAGGAGGAGGCGAGGCTGGGGGATTCTCTGAGAAGCCCTTCCCTGTCCTTTAGAACACTCCCATCTTTCAATGAGAGTAGTGCTTAAAGTTTTTCAACACTGGCCCCAGCCTAGAAATGCACGCTTCCCTGTCTTTAGCTGCTGGCCGGGCAGGTGCTTTTGAGTATGATATGCGTTCTGAAGATTTCCAATCTAATCCAGCACAGTGGAAGGCTCAAATCAAGGTATAAGGTCTCCTTGCTTCCTGGGGACAGAGAGGCTCTGGCTTAGAAACTTCTTGAACAGGCTCAGGCTCTGCACTAAATTTAAGTACCTGGAGCCAAAGCAGAAAGAGCAGTTCAGTGAGCTTCCATGATTTCTATCAGCTGGGCCAACCAGTGATGCCAGAATATTGGGTGGGAATTTCCAAGGGCGTGGCTCCGCTCCGTAAAGGGCCGTGACTAGGAAATTGCCCCGTAGGTCCTGGGCCAATGGCCCACTGACTTCTGGGTGCCAGCCCACCCTGCCAACAGAATCTGTATGTCCACGGAGCTGCAATTCTGTGAAGCAATTCTGAGGACAAGGAGGAAGGAGCAGAAGACCAGTTGCCTTGAGACCCGTTTCCTCTGTAGGCCATCTCAGGTCCCTAGCAGGAAACGAAACCTGAGCCCTCAATGCCACACGTCTTTGGGAGGTCGCAGCCTACCCTTTTCTGAGTTTTACAGAGCTTAGTGGGAACCAGCTGGACAAAACGGGTCCGGACAAAATAGTCATGCCGGACCGGACCTGCAGAGCCAAGGAATGAACTCTCCGCTCTTAGTCAGATGGGCTGACCTTGAGAAATACTTCTGGAAAGTTCCCTGGTCTTTGAAGCCTAGACGTGGTGCATGTTAGAGTGTTCCAGGGGAGGCCAGGAAGCCTTGGCCTGAAGGCAGAACGCCCACCCGGGAAGCGAATGGACGGCTCTCCTGTCCCAATTGAAAACCACACGCACCCGTCCTCTGAAATGTTACCCCTGCAAAGGGAGGGGGTGCCTCGTACCTTCCTGGGGTTTTGGAGTTCTTAGCCCCCTTTTATATTTTACCAAGGCCCCTTGGCAGCTCAGGGAATCCTATGGTCAGTAATACCATCAGGGCTTGTCTGTATTTAAAATGGAAGGAAATGCTAAATATCCGTTAGGGGTCCGTGAAAATAAAGATCTAATATTCACTTCTCCAAGTTCACGGACCTCTTCGATCTCCGGACACTGGAAGTTCCCCCAGTGACATAGGCACCCTTTCTAGTCTCCTTAACCTGTCACCACCCCTTTGTTCTCGTTCCTGCCTCTTTGCTTCTACCCACTCTCGTTCTCTTGTTCTTTCCTCCTTTCTCTTTCTCCTCTCCTCTCATTGTAAATCTCTCTTTTCTCCTGTCTCCCCTTCCCCTCGATGCCTGTCCTCCCCTCCCTAAGTTAACGAGGACTTGTGCAGCAACCGATTGCCAGTGTGTTTGTGGGTAACTTTGTCTTAGCCGTTCTGTTGCTCTCAATGGCTCATTTGTTTGCTCCTGTGAAGGGAAAAAAAAAAAAAAAACTTTTCCAACCTACGAGTTCCGTTGTCTCCCTAGGGATCCTTGTTTGAATCTTTGCTGTAAGATTTTTTTTTTCCCCCTATGAAGTACCAAAGAAATAATTGCCTTATCGTTAACAAACAGAACCTGCCTCTTATCACCCCATACCCCAGAGCCTTGGTGCAAAAGTTGGGCCGTGCCAAGTGCATGCATTAACCTGATACGCGAAACCCCTTTTCAAAGCCGGTCCTTGGAGGACGCTCATTGAGGGCGTTTTTGTCGGGAGGTGGCACAGTGAAAGCTCTTCTTACAGCACTGGGTGCCAAAAGAGATTGGCTGGCGTTTACACCCTGTTACAACAAAAAAGGTGTATTTTCCTGGGAGGAACATTCTCAGATTGTTCTAATTGTCACTGGCAACGAGCAATACTTGGAACTTGAGTCTTGCAGTGGCCTCACTGGAGTTTTCAAGCATCCCTTGGCACAAGAGACTTTTTTGGTTCTGTGGGTGAGCTGTGCCCTGTAAAAGCAAACCAGCCGTAAAAAGCGCCAGGCCTTGGCCCTGTGAAAGGCTGTGACGTGACTGGAACTGGGGCTGGCTACCTTGACAGTGTGCATCTGAGTTTGTTTCCGGAGCCCCAGATGCCTCCCCTGAGATCTCACTTGCGTCGCGTGGCGGTCTCTCAGCACCGACCCGGTCAGGCCGTATTTTATGAAAAGCAGAGATCTTCCTTCGAAACCTGGAGAGACTTTGGTATCTTCTCCTCACTTAAATCAGTGGCATCATGTTCAGAAAAGCCGAGTGTGAGGCCGGCCTCCCTGGGTTCCGATATAGTACAGGAGTGGCATGGCTCCTGGTGTCTTCCGGATCTTTTCACAGGGGACACGCACAAGGGACCTGGAGAAACTCTTACTTCGGGGTCAACCTGGGTTGCCATCCATTTACAAAAGCTTTCCCCATTGTGTCTTCTTTGTTAAAATAAAATAAACGAGTAAGGAGACCCCACAGCAAATCACAAAAAAGACATACGATGTCGCATCAACATCAGATACTGACCGGGAGTCTCAAAAAGATCCTCGGGGAAGCTTTTGTTTGGGGTGGGAGAAACCTTTCTCTTAAGCGTTTCCCAGCATTCCTTCAAGACATCTGGTTCTCTCATTTTCTCTCTGACTTCTGTGCTTTCTTTTCTTTCTTTCTTTTTTTAAAAAATAACTCCACTACTGTCATTATTTTTATTATTTTTAACCATTTAACTAAATGTGCTGAATGGTGATCCCACATGACATCTTGTCTGAAACTCATTTGACCTTCAGAAGTGATGACCTTAGCCAATTTTTACTGGCAAGTGTCTTGACTTTATTACTCAGGAGAGAGTTTATTTTTGTTCCTTAAAGAGAGAGCGAACAAGAGAGAGTGAGCTCTTCTTAAGATCAAAGGGAAGGAAAGAGTGAGGAGGTTATACCCACCCTTCTCCAGGCTGGAGCAGCATTTCTCTCTTTCCCACCCTGTTTTATTATTATTCTCAGTGTCCTTATAAAAGCATCAACAAACAAGGTGAAATCTCACCCGTACCTCCTGTAGCCACGTTTCCCTCTCGGAGCATTCGGGAGCCCCTCTGTTTGCACGCGGAAACCGGGTTGCCGAGCGGAAGCATTGTCTAATGGAACCATCGTATTGTTATTTTTTGCCCCGTATAAATAGAGGCCAAATCGATTCAGTACAAAGAAAAATAAATAAATAAAAGGAAGCAGGCCGGGCTGACTGGCTCCCCACTCCAACTTTGGCAGTTGGAGGCAGAGTTGGGAGACTTCACTTCGCTACTGTCTGTCTCCTGCTGCTGCTCGTCTGCGTCACCGGAACCAAATGCAAGGAGGCGGACTGGCGTATGATTTGCAGACACTGGGGAAGGGGCACAGTAAATGAACGGCTCCCCTGCCTGGGGGGCAGGGAGGAGTGGGAAGCGCTAGAAGAATAGGGCAAGACCGTGCTGCCTCACCCGCCTCCCCGTTTCGGCTCGGGCATCGTAAATCTCAAAGAGCTGTGAACTCTTGGGAGGAAAGAACATTTAAGCTGTAGCATCCTACCTGGAAATGGGATCATTCCTTCTGGGTTATTAGTGGTAGTATGTAGGGAAGAATATTAGGGGCTTGACAGAGTATTCTTTCTGGTGGGCACGCTCATTGGGGCTTTAGGTGGTGGGGGTTGCTGTGGTTTCGGGAAGGGGTTATATCAAGTCGGAACTTGGGAACTGCTACCCAGTGTCACCTGGTGTCCACCCACACCTGCTACTCTCAGAGTCTCTTCTCTCTTGAAGGACTCAGCATGAAGGGGCCACTGGTCCAGAGGTTGCCTCACTTCAGTAGGTTTAACCGCGGTTGGCCAAGAGCCAAGCAAGGCACTGGGGGTTTGTGAAATATTTCGTTGGTATACGGGGCCAAGGTGAAAATCTCCCTTTAGATGTTTGCAGTCTGAATTGCTAGAGTGTCATTGAATGTCATTTGCAATAAGAATGGCTAGTTTATAGCAACTGGAACTTCTGCTGTCTCCTCTGTGTCCTGCCGTCCCACTCCAATGGCATAAACTCTCACATTGCCTAAATTTATTGAAGGCGAACAATATCGCCGATTCACTTAATCAAGCACTTGGTCAACTCACAAACGCGTAATGAGCCCCTAGAGCACTCAGCACCGGGGCTGGGCTCTAGGGGATCAGCAGGACTTGTGGTTCAAGGTGGAAGAGCACGGACTTGTGGCTGGGGAGAGGGGAGCAGCTATGCATTTGTGGTTCTTTCTGGGCTTGTCTCTGTATCTAAGAACTCTCAAAACACATCGCATGTCTCTGGGCCTCAAACTCAGCCGCCCGTTCTAGAAGACATGTTGATATTTTTCCTAAATTGTTTTTCTTCTGTGGTCACTATTGTTTTCTTGGTCCACCCATCACAAAACAGAGGTCGCAGCACCGTGACCTTTTCCGGGTGGCGTGGCCGGCCGAAGAGCCACATGGCCAAGTTTGTATCGGGGGTCCACATTTGTTTCCTCCACTCTTTTAATCAGAATGCTCATTTAATTCTATTCCAGCACCTGTTCAGCAATTAACACCCTACAATTTGCATCTTACCCTGACATTTGCTATCTTTCCAATTAGTTTTTATATCAGTATAATTAGGTAGGGTTATTACAGCGCATCAAGCAGGGTCATGGTTATTCCCAAGCCTTTAAGTGCTTCCCCAGGTTTGTTTAGGGAAGCCACTGAGGGCAAATGGCTGATTAGGGTCGCTGTTTTTCTTCTCCATTCAGATCAGGAGAAAACTGTTTCCCCATGTGGCTCGTGAAAGATCAGGGAAGCACGTCAACCTCTAAGAATTAGTATTATGTAGTTCATGACTTTGGGGCAAATTTACAGAGGATTATAAATAAGGTTCATAAGGTGGGTGTACAGCAGGCGTTTGTGCTCAGGGGCCAAGGTGGGACCCATAGCTTCTTGCTTTGGATTCTCGGTGGCAGGGACAAAGGGAGATGTTGAGGGAAATTGAAGCCTCCCGAGTCAACTTTTTAGCGTGTGTGTTTCTGTGACAGAGAGGGGACGGGGAAGTGTTTTCTAATGGACGAGCGGATAAACAAAAGGCAGTTTCAAAATTAGGCCGGTTGCTATTCTTAAGCTTAAACTTAGTTTTATCATTTTCCCCACGTTGGGAAGATCTGATGAAAGAAAAACAAAAAATTGCTTCCAAAAAAAAAAAAAAAGAAAGAAAGAAAAGGAAGTCAATTCAGAAGGCAGAGGCTTTGCGCGAAGCATTAGTGTATTTATCTGTAATACCCTGGATACTTGGAACGGTGCCGAGGTAGAGGGTCCGTAATATGGGCTGGAGGGAATTTCTGCCTGCCACCAAATGCATTGTCCAGAATAGGAACTAATCTTTGATAAGCTAAGATTGAAAGTAGATGCCGCCCAATAATATGTTACATTATTATACTATAGATGATCATGTTATAATGTGTACATAGTGTTTTTTCATATATGCCTAAGTCCAATTCATAGAGTGTTCTCATAAATGTATATGTATAGGTCATACGTTAATGTTTAGGTCAAATTCCATTATGCCCAGTACTAAAGTCCAGGAATTGAGAGCGTTGATAATTATTGGAAACAAACGAGGAGTTGGACATCTCCTGGAAGAGTTCAGATTTTGGGGGTCCCGGAGCTGTTTGTAATGGTATCCGACTTCCCGTGAATTGGTGGGATGACGGCGCAATATCCGGATGGTGCATCTGATACAGTTGTTGGAGAAACAATACCATGATTGATGGGGGATGTAATAATGCCGGATTCCTCCGGGAGAGAATTTTACACTGTCTGATTTCATATCGACAAGGTTTTCTTTTACCTGTGATACAAAATTGCATGGAGACATCTTGTTGTGGCTTGCCTGGATTTTTTAATAGTGAGGAGAGATGTGATTATAGACGGAGTGCATCCGAAGACCAGGAAATTGGAATAGTCATAACTGGAGCGTGTCTATTTACAATTTGGGGGTGTCTGGAATTAAAAATCCCGAGCACTGGACTGGGGTCTCTGAATGGTTCTGCCTGAAGAAGAAAAGGAGAGCAAGTGGGGTGATGGGAGATTAGAGTCGTGTGATTTCGTAGCCGCCGCTCCTATACAATCTTGATGTTTCTTCCTCAAAATGGTGACATGCAATAGATGCTCAGCTAATACTACTTAAAGGAATGGTGGAGCTTAGTGTTAAGTCAGCAGGAACCAAATGGTGCAAGTTGAGCAGGAAAAGAAGAAACAATTGTGGGAAAGTGCAATCCAGGTTCTGGAAGAAAAATGGGGAGGCATGCAGCTCTTTGACCATTGGCTGTGACTGGAATGATAAAAACTAACGGAGAAATCGTCGTTATCAGTTACATCACACCACCTGTTTAACTGGGACTGTGTTTTGGTGTGAAGTGTTTGCTCAGATGTCCTTTGGGTCTTTGCTTAATGGTCGCCTCAGTGAAGCACCTCCTTCTCAATCCTGCAGTTCCTAAGCCCCTTCCCTACTTGATTTTTCTCATCCCACTTTTCACCAATCAGCGTGCTGTGTGTTTTACTCATTTATTTGTTGGTTGTCCCTGTTGCCTTTCCTAGCAGAGGTTTGTGTCTTTCTGTTTCGTGGTTCATCCCCAGCTTCTAGAAACATGCCTAAAACACAGTAGATACCAGTGAATTTTGTTTGATGAATGATTACCAGAGATCTATGTCGCGAAAGACTTAGTTCAGGGTTTCTCAGAGAAGACCAGAAGTGTCGAGGACGTGCTGAGTGTCTGCACTTCACCCTGAGCAAGGGGCCGCGGGCATCCCCCTCGAGCAGCAGCCATTTGAAATCTGGCAAACACCGCAGACAGGGAAGTGTCTCTGAGTCAGAACAAAATGTGAGTCCAGAATAAAAACTGCAGCTACGTCCATTAGCGGAAGAATCAGGGACCCGCTCTGCCTAACTTGGCTTACACCTCATCTTTGCCTTCGGAGATTTCACCTTGGACTGCAGACACACCTATGGACATGAAAGGCCTGGTTTGAACACTAGATACCCGCTCTGGGATGAGAGTGAGGACAGGCCCAGCGTGCGGCAGGAATCACGTGACTTTCAGTTTGGGGTTAAGGCAGATTTCTGTATTTCAAGTTAATTACTCTTTATTGCATTTTTCGTTGCACTGCCTTCCTCCGAACCACTATATACACACATATATATATGTAAAAGCAGGGGCAGCCTTCCACAGAAAGTCCCTCTGGTACATCTGGCCTGTGGTTTCCTTTCCTCCTCCATCCCCACCCTTACCTGACACACACACCTTTTGACTTGAAGGACAAAAATAAAATCTCATTCCTTTAACCAAGGTCTATGACACCAGGACTCTAGGAAGTGATGTACTTCTAAAGAAGTGGGAGAAGTAGAAAAATAAACAGGGAGCCATCTTTTTTTTCCCCTCTTGGAACAGGAGCAGGCACATTTGCCTGCCTTAAGGTGATGCGGTTTCTCTCCCGGCCTCAGCCGTCCTTGGCTTCGGTTCCCTCGCGGCTTCCTTTGTAAAGTCCCTGCAGGGCGGTGGGAGAACCCAAACTGCTCTGGTGGAGATACTCCTGGAGAGGGCGCTGGCCTAGGGGCCAGTGTTCCTGCTCTTTTGATGTCATGCTCTTTTTGTCTGTGCAGGTGTGCCGGAAATTAGATAACACGTTGTTTTGTTTTTTTTTTAAAGTTCAAATAAATGTTATTCTCCTCTAAGAATGCTGATGGGTCGCTGAATCACACCTAGGAGGGGCCATGAACTAGTAGGAAAAAAAAGTGGACTCTATTCTGTGAAGGTGCATTGCGAGTTCTTGGGCAGGGTCCCTTCCATCCACGGTGCCCCCGTTTACTTCTGCGTCAGTTGCGCGAAGACCGTCCAGGCGGTGGATGGGTGTTTGTACTGATGCGTCTCTGTCTTCGGCACCCTGCACGGTTACGGCTCCCGGCTCGGAGTGACTGGCCATTCTTACTGATGACCGGCAAACTTGAAGGGCTGAGCTGGGGAGAAAGAGAAGAGACTTGAGACATATGTTTATTGGGAATACAATAGGTGGGGACAGCATTCAGGGCCATTTGAAACAGAATTTAAAACGAGGGAACTAGGGCCTCGTTGTCCATGCAGGAAACATAAAAGGAAAATGTTTCTTCTCCAGTTCCTCCTCCTCTTTCTCCTGGTTTTCTTTCTTTCTTCCTTTCTTCTCCATTTACCAGAACAAGTTGGTCGTTTCAAAAACACAACCTAAAAACCAGAAACCAGAGCTTGTGTGAGAGCCAGATTAGCAGAATAATCAATGTGAACAATATTACTGACTATATGCAATTTCCTCGGGAACCTCCCCCAGTTACCAGAGTGCAATTTCAGTTGCTTTGATCCGTGTAGTTTGCCTGCATCCCTGAGCGGCTCAGCTGATCAACTGTTGAGTGCTTGTTCCTGGCTGCAGCAGCGGAGAGAGACTTAGGCATTTCTGCTTCAATCTGAAGGTGAAGCCTACCGTAGGTACACATATGTACATATACATATCTTATATAAACACACACACACGCACATGTTGTGACACACATATGTTCATAACACAAAGTTAATGTGCTCATGGAATGCTGTGTTATGGACTTGCTTAGTGCGGGCAGGTAAATGTCTACACTTCAGTGACTACTCCAGTCCGCACCTTCCAGTGATACATTCACGGAAGGCGCCTCGAGGAGACCAAGCAGGAGCCACCTCCCGGCCGCTGCCTCTGCAGGCCTCAGGGAATATTCTCGGCAGCGGGTGTGCCCTCAGATCCAGGGGAGGCTTTCCAAGATGTCATAAATAAACAAATAACATTTGCCGTTGTTTATAAATCAGTTAATTGGGAAGTTGCAAGGTCAGGCACAATATTGAGCGTTTCGGAGGCGGGCCGGGAGCGGCAGCCGCGCGGAGGGAGCTCAGCTGTCAGGGTGGCTCCTGGGCGGCGCTCAGCTGCGCCCGCTTCTCGCTGCTTTGCCTGGGACGGGACCGACCGCTTGATTAGTCGCTACTGGGTTTTGTTCAAGGGAGAGCTCTGCATGGTTGCATTTTAACACCTTCTCCGCTAAGCGGGAGGCCAGCACAGGGTGCTAAATTCCTGTCTGTGGCTGTCTGTGAAATAAATCTGTGTGTCGGGCCGTTCCAAGCTGTCAGCAGTGCTTCGCCCTGACGGGCCCTGAAAGGAGTTTCCTCCCGTCTGTGGAGCAGCGAGCAGCCACTAGGGAGCTGTCTTTAGCTCAGATTTCAGAGTTAGCTCATTAGACCAATAACAGCAGACACTCTCTTAAACATATTCACAAAGTTATATTATGAGAAGGAAAAAAAAAATCACCCGGGCCAGACAATGCTCATATTGGGTTTCCGCTGCCTTCTTCTGTACCAGGGAGATGGGAGATGACAAGGAGGGCTCCACCGCCGCAGGCCCCGGTCCTTTCGGGTCCCTCCCACCCCCCAACTCTCCTTTCTGATGCGTGGCCTAATCTCTGGGACAAGTTTATTTATAAGAGCAGAGTTTCTTCCCCTCCTGGCTAGGCAGTATCTCTGCAGCCACTCTCTCCGCTCCGTCTTCGCAGGATCTCAGCCAGGAGTATCTGCAGCAGAGGGCGGCCGGTGAAATGATTATTCCCCGTTCTGGCTTCTCTCGCTCGTTCTTTCAATGCATGTTTTTCCTCTTGGCTCTGGGATGCCGGCAGTCTCCTCAGATATTTATGTGAGGTTCGTGAAACGAAGCCAGTGACTAAATTTCTGAGTCGGTGCTTCCCTGCAAAACCGTGTTGGCCCCTGCCCCCTCCCTAACTTGTTCAACTCTTCTCCTATAAGCCTTCCAGAATTTCTGTACCTCTTCTCTGTCCTGCCTGTTGTTGGCACGCCATCGCTGCACTCTGCTAGATACCACATGGATGGCGTTTGCAAAGAATCTCGGAAACCTTTAATTTGGGGGCAGTATTTCTTAGACAGTCACAGCTGGGAGACGCGAAACCCAGTCCACGCCCGATTGCCAGGGCTTTGCTGTGTTTGTATTTCAGTAAATGATGGCCACCTCCGCGATGGTTATTTCTGTGTTAAATGCTCTAAAATAACTTTAAAAATCAAATTCTTTTTTGGGTGATGGATATTAGTTCACGCTGGCTTTGCGATTCTCGCCGTTATTTATCATTATGATGTGCGACCTGATCTGTGTCTGGTAATGGTAGTTTTACGGTTCCACGTAGATGTGCCTTGGAATTCCCTGGTGCACACTTGGATGGAGCGCTCTGAGCATGTTCCTGCCTGGCTTTAGCACAAAGGCGATTCTCTCCTTCCTGAAAAAGTTAAAAGAAAAGAAAAAATCAGGCAAAGTAGGCCTAGCCATTGTCAAGTAACTCAAAGAAAGGGAAAGAAAGAACAAAATAACTTTTTTCATCTTTTATGACACAATTCAAACTCCCACTCCATGTGCTGTTTTATTTTTTTGGTCCGGTCCATCCCCCCACCCCCCACCCTTTCACTCATGGATAACTTAAAAATGGCTCGCTTGAAATTTTCCATGTGTCCAGGAAATCTCCTGGGACTTCTGGGGATATGTAGGCAGGAAACACTTCAGAATATATAAGCAATCAAAAATTTGTTTTCGGTTTGTGAGTTAGCTGTATAAAATATCACACACGCTTTGACTTTACAGACTTGCCTACAACTTTATACGCACATAGTGTGTTGTTGTTTTTATTTTTGTTTTAGTGTTTTTGTTTTTGTTTTTTTGATTGGTTGATAAGTAGGGCCAAGAGTAGTTTGTTTATTCTGGAGTTGGACAGTTAAACTAGTAAGTATTTCTATATAGAGTAACTCCTTTTATTCTGTTTTGTTAGTAAGGGAACAAATACCAGCAATAGGAAAAGCAAAGACGATAAAATGCTGTTTATTTAATATTGGCACTAGAATTTCAAGCAAAGAAAAAAAATAACTCATAATTCTTATACTAACTGTACTTACTGCACTTTTCAATAGAGGGTTTCCCCTGTTAATTGCAGTCGTCTCCAGGAGTGTTTTGGTGGTTAAAACTGAGCAGGTTGATCCACCGAATATCTCAGACTCACCCCAGTCTGTCTCTCTGTGGCACCGGCAGACTCTTTTACTCTTGTACAGTAGCTGAAACCTCAATTTAATGGGCCTCAGCAGGTCGATCCTTCCCAGCCGAGGCTTCTCCGGGCGATAAAGGCAGAAGGTATTTTGCTGCATTGCTGGTTGAATGAGACCAGGAAGGGGGACCACAGCGAACAGAAGGGAGAATGTGTGAATGCAGCTGCCAGGCCTGTGGTGAGCCTTCCACGTGCTTCCGGAGCACTGAGCGTCGGAAAGGCTGCCCTGCCCCTTACCAAGGACTGTAAATGCTGCTTCGTAAAAATAGACCCCCTCCCATGTGCCACTTCAGTCCATCTTGTACACGATTTCTGAAAACTTAATATTGACCTCGAAGATCTCCCAGGCCCTGCTGGTCATGATGATCGCATTGGAATTGGGGACAGAGTCTCCCAAGTGGATTCAAATATTAGCCTCTGTGAACAGCCCAAATGTAGGACATTTAAAAACTATTTCACTTGGAAACTATGCAGTGATATCCTTTTTTTTTTTTTTAATTTTTTTTTTTTCAGGGAAGAACCAGGATGAGATAGTGGTAAAGTTATTTTTCAGGGAAACCTATGTGTCGTGCTTTTCGAGTTATGCCAAGTTGGGCGTAGGTGTGCAATTGGGAACTGCTTTCCTTGTGGTGTGTGCATGTGCGCGTGTGTTACATGCACAAAGTTGCGAGTATGTGTGAAAGGGAGCGTCCTTCAGAGGGTCAAAATCTGAGTCTGATCCAGACACCCAGTGCAGTAGCAACTCTGCAACCCGCCCTCTGCTCCTGGGCTCGGAGGCTGAGCGCGAGCGGGGACCCCTAGGCAGGGAACCCCTGGGCAGGGACGTGGGAGCTCTTAGAGTCTTTTACGCGTCCCCGTGCTCTCGGCATAACCCCTCCTCACAGCCTCCACGCACGCTTTTGTTTTCTAAATGAGGCCATTTCACTATCCATTTCTTTACATATCTGTCTCATTTTTTGTTGTTTTCGCAAATTGCCCCTGGATTAGATGATTTTTCAAAATGCAGCTCAAGGAGCACGAGTAATAAATGAAAGTATTGGCAGGAAAACATGATGAAAATCGGATCTCTGGTTTCCCAAAGGGAACCGAGACCGAAGTGACTCCCACTGTGTGAATGGAGAATGTCAGAGGCCGCAGGGAGTGCTCAGGCCCTCGAAGGCCCTCGTGCAGGGTCACTGAGGGAGTCCGTGTAGAAGGCAGGACGCGAAGCCTGGTGTCCCAACCGCTCCCCGGCAGGTTGGCCCAGTTGTTTGAAACGCCGTGACGTTGAATGACCGGATCACAAAGACGGTCTTCACTGAAGAAGTC
The DNA here is from genome assembly GCA_004026545.1 of Mormoops blainvillei. Taxonomy (NCBI): domain Eukaryota; kingdom Metazoa; phylum Chordata; class Mammalia; order Chiroptera; family Mormoopidae; genus Mormoops; species Mormoops blainvillei. The sequence goes on along the minus strand of PVJD01000547.1, from coordinate 331,420 downwards.
CGGCTCAGAGGAGCCAGGATAAGCCGCAGTTCTCTTGCAGTTATACTTCGTTTCTCATTGAGAATATATCTTAAGGCTTCTATTTTAACTCAGCCAATTTCTTTGCTACTCTGGCTTTTTGAAAAGGTCAGCTCCTTCAGTGACAGGAAAACTTATTTATTCCTTCTGGGGAGGGAGACTGGGCTTTCATCTTGGGCCACATAAGGGGGACACCATGAAGATGGCCAGAGAAGGGCTTTCTGATGGTAACTGTGTCAGGCTGCGGACTGAAAGCCTGGGCTGAGCAGGCACTGCTGTGTTCATATAGCCAAGTCCCACGACCTCCGACGGGCAGACGAAACCTCTCTGATCCTTAAGAGGTGGAACTTGAAGTTAAAGTAAGAGGGCCGAGGCCTTGGGCAGGATGCCATGTCCCACTAAAGCCAGCACCAGCCCTGCTTGGGGTTTCTGATTTCTGCTTTGGAAGAACCCCTGCTGGACACTGGTGAGGAGAGGGTGCCGAGAAAAGGTAACCGAGTAGATAACTGTGGTTTTCTCACTGGGAAGTATGTGGCAGGTTGTTTATTTAAAAGCAGACTCACGGGAGATAATGTAACGGAAAACAACCTCCATTCAGAATGTAGTTCATTACGTACAAGAGCAAAGACCCTAGCAACCCAAACTGCTTCTCAAAGAGGGGCGTGACTGGGGAAATGACGGCACAGCGACAGGACGCACTAGTTCAAAGCCACTGACAAGAACGATGGAGGCCATCCTGCACTGTGGGAAAATGCGTAGCGAGCAAATAGAATGTATGCTCTAGATGCACCGATCACGGCTCTGTGGAAGCTGTGCACGCATGCGTGCAGGAAGCAGAGAAAATAAAACAGCCAGTAGTTCAGGGGATGTGATTATGGCTCCGGGTCTGTTTTTTATTTTCTGCTTTGATTCCCCTCCCTGGTGTAATTACCGCCAACATTCCTAAGAAGGATCACCTGGGCCAGCTTTTTGATGCCCTGACCCAGAGGGGGTCCTCACTTTTTACTCTCACTCGGGCTTCATCCGTGTTCAAGGATGCTTAGTCTTTTAAAAAATGCCTCTTTACCCTGCAGGAAGGGAAGTTCTTTCTCGTGCTGAGGAGGAACTGGGATGTCAACAGAGACGTGTGACATGGAGGCACATTAAATGGTGGCTACTTTGGGAAAGGCTCATGTTTTGGCGTCACTGCTTTTTCCTTTCACACACACACACACACACCCCACCCTCTTGTAGCACAGCTGGTGCTGCAGACATCCACAGAGAAAACAACTCTTAGAAAAAAAAAGCCCAGTATTTTCCTAACACTCAAGCACCACCTTAGTACCATCCCACCAGCTTCCCATGACCTGCTAGAAAGCACGGCAGATGAGGAAAAAGAAATCCTGGACTTTCACTCGATGTTTGCTGTTAAACTCGTGTTACTGGGCAGGTAGTTCTTCCTCTCTGTTCTGTGCCTCACTCATCTTCTTCATGTCACCTGTCTACCTCAAAGGAACACTGGCAGCCCCAGGGGACTGTGGAGTCTGATCCTATCTACTAGAGAAATAAAGAGGTTAGAGTTAATTCCGCCTTACTCTTTATGAATAGACTCTGTATTGTGGCGTGAAGTAGGGTTCAGTTTGAACCATGATACCCACCCCTCATCCCTGGTGATGGAGCTACCATCTGGGATGCTGAACTGTTTAGGGGCCCTTTAGGGGACTATTCTGCTTGGAAAGTGATGTGTTTCCTTCTGGTGGAATGGTTTTCATAGGCAGCATTATATAACGGACCTCTTCAATTTTAACCCTATGTCAATTGTTAAAGTAATATTGGAGTACAATAGAGAAGCTGAGTATCAATAAAAACCATGAAAAAATTCTAATTTGTTACTTTTTCTTGCAATGGTTTCACCGGATGTGTGCTGGTTTAGAGACACTGGGGTTAAAATTGTATTCCAGGCAAAGCCAATGTGTAAAGGATTTATAGATATCAGAATCAATAGTAACAATAAACTCTATGTGTTGATTTTACTTGGAGAAGTTTTAATCCCTTTTTCCCAGTACTGGCAGTTTGTCACTGTTGTCCTAAGGCCTTTTTGGACACAGGGGAGGTACTGCTTCAACAATGAAACGATACCTAGCATCGAGAGTCTTCTGCTTGATGGAAGGAAGACGCCTCTCCTAACGAGAAGGAAAACCAAGAGGAGGTTGCTGCAGACATGAAGAGCTTTGGTACGAACTGCTCAGGTCCCCTGAGAGTCCCAACGCTTCCTGGCAAGAGAGAGCACTTTGGTTAATCCCTAATTGTTCTCTTGGTGCTTCGCCAGAGAAGCGATTTTTCAGAAGATGGAAGGGTTCAGATCAGAACATCCGAGAATTCGGTGGTGGGAAAGGCCAGTGACGTTGGCCCTCTTCGCACGTGGCTGGAAGCGAATCAGACCTGCACCTGCCCTGCAGGGTCCTGTCTCGGAGAGGCAGGGGAGTTGCTTGCCCGCCAGCACTGGTGGCCCAGAGTTCGAAGACCTGCTTCGCTATCGACCTGGGCGCTCCCGACAGCGAGAGCCGCCCCGCCCACCTCCTGGAGTTGCTTTATAGAGCGCTCCCCACTTCCGCCTGAGCTCGCCCAGGCCCAGGGCGAGTCCCCCGCATCCCCCGTGCGCACCGTAGAATTGGCCGCTGCAGGCTTCCCGTCCTGCGGCTGCATCTGATTGCAGAAGTTCAGGTGCAGGAGATCGATCCCCCTGCTGCTTTTAACCGCATATAAATAATTGTAAGTGACACTCTTCTCCCTCTTTTGGGGAAAGGGCTGGGAGTAGGGGGAAGAGAGCTATTAGAGAAGCTCTAAAAATTCTCACAGAGAATAATGGCGCAGCAGTGATTGAATGGGGGTGGGAAAGGCAGCGGGACATTCAGCGTCTTTCCAAAGGGGCCTGGAGGTCTCTGGCCACTTTTTAGCCAGTGTGCCCACAGGCTCAGTGTCTGTGGACGAGCTATACCACTTACGGGAGCATCGCACACGGCGCTCAAACGCTCCCAGCTCCATTTTATTTCAAGTGCTGAGTGATTCCCAGGATAGGAGCGAACTCAGAATTGTCTCTTGGAGAGCAGGCCAGGGCCACACTCCTACCCCTCCAACGGTCAGGGATTTTCTGTGCGCCCTGGGCCCTGCGTCTGCAAAATGAGGCCGGGGACAGGGGCGACACACTCCCCAGATGAAAGCTGCCCGGGAGCTGTCCCAGGACGTGGCTTCTTCCAGCCACTCGCTCTCTTGACCGAGGCCGGCGGTCCCATCGGCTTCAAGATTGAATCCATAACCACAAGCAGCCACGCTGAGACTTTAGAAGACGCTCTGTACCCGGGGGAGCGGCACGGCCGGGAAGGATCGGGCCCATTATTACCCTCATTATTTATTTCTCACCCAGCACTCCGAAGTCTGCGAGGGGAAGCAGCGTGGTTCCCTTTGCACTTCAATCCTGCAACATTTACTCCAAGCCAGAGCCTCTGCCTGTTAATGTTTCCTCTGAGGAGCGCCTCTCGCTTTGAGGCCAGCGCCGCGGGGAATGGAACCCAGGGGCCACAGAGGCAGCGGAGCGCTCAGGCCCGGCCTCCACCGCAGGGCCTGGGCTGTCAGAATTTACGCACCTTGCCTAACGCACAGCACATGTCTCGGCTACAAAAGGCGTTGGGTAGACGGGCGCTGTCGGCCTCGCAGTGGGCCTGCTGAGAGCGTGTCAGCGATACTCTTAACAATGACAAAGTAGTTCGTCAATAATTTTTTCCTAACACCCTACCCAAGCACCGAACGACAAAATAAAATCCATCTCCCATCAAGCCCACCCTTCTATACAGTCATGCATGCCTAGCCCCCCGCAGATGTCTTCTTGTGACCCCAGCAAGGACGCCACAGGCTCAGAAGTGGGCTCACGGCGCTGGCCAGGACCTCAAGTACAACTTGCAGGCGGAGGACACCGAATTTCCGTTTTCCGTTTTCTGAGCACTTCACATGCCCCGTCCACGCTAACGGGCGTGCTGAGGTTCTCACGGCTGCTCTGCCGCAGGAAGAAACGCCCTTTTGTTTTTCAGAGTCGTTTCAGCCAGGCCACTTTCACCCACACCCCTCCCATGTCTGCCTCCCCTGTGAGCCGGATCTCAGTGCTGCTTGGGGAGCAGGCACGGGGCACGGAAGACAGGCAGAGTTGTTTCTAAAAATCTGAGTAGCCCTGGCCGGTGAGGCTCAGTGGGTTGTGCGTTGTCCCACAAGCTGAAAGGTGGCTTGTTCTATTCCAGGTCAGGGCACATGCCTGGGTTGCGGACCAGGCCCCTGGTTGAGGGCGCGTGAGAGGCAACTGATCTCCCGCCTCGATGTTTCTCTCCCTTCCCCTCTCCCTAAAAGTAAATCAATAAAATCTAAAATAAAATAAAATGAAAATTTAAATAAGCTCTTCTTTTATATATATTCCATGTTTAATGGAGAAAGATTATTTGAAATTATAGAGACCGTAAGAAAAAAAAAAAGCCCTCTATCTAGGACAGACCACTAACAACATTCGGTAAATGTCCTTCAAGATACCTAGTTAGACCTCTTTCCATCAGCCTCTTTTGCTTCTTCCCTCTCTTCTTTCCTCCTCCTTTTGCTCTCCATATCTGTGTTTTGAAAGGCGGCAGCCGGTTTTCGAAGGTGTCGGCGCACGTTGCTCTTTCTCTCCCCTTCTGGTCTTGGATGAGTGGGCAGGATTTGGCCCTTTGAGGGCCCACGAAGCCATGGACAGGCATGGTACCCAGCACTTCGTATGCACTTAGTGCTCAGCGAGTTACCTTTATTGCAACTGTGTTGGTACCCCCTACGCCATATGGTTGCTTTACGTGTTAGAAGTCATAAGCTAAAGAAAGCGTTAAACCTGAAATTTATGTTAGCAGTCAGGCCCTCCCTGAGGCAGGTCTGCCTTTTACTTCAGCCTCCCGGCTCTTATTCAAATTCGCTGTTCACTTTCCACGGCGCGACCATGGGCGGCCTCTCCATAATACAAGGATTTTTCCTTATTTATTGGATTAGCAGCTCGGTTGGCATTTTTACGGCGGTATTGCACCTGTTGATTGTTTTTGGCCAAGGAACAAACGCCTGGCTAATGTCCACAGGGAAGAACAATTTGCACATTTATTTTATCCTTTTGTTGATATTTCAGTTCCAAAAGCTCAAGGTTAGTTTGCTTAACTAATGCGCTATCCCTTGATCTCAGGTGTTTCCATATGACAGTGTTGTCTGGGCTTGACTCCCTGGTGTGACATCCAAGACTACTAGAATGTACACATCCCTATGAAATACTAACAGTTCCATTTATTAGAGGCTACAGATCCGAGGTATGGCCAGCTGATTAAAGGAACAAATGAATAGTGCGTATATTTATGTGTCAGCAGAGACTAGCTGTTGGATGTGACTGTCTGATTCTTCTCATACAATACGGCCTCTGCACGGGTGAGCATTGCTGAGGGTGCCCGCCATGGGGACCGGGTCTCTCCACCTTCCCCCAGGCTTGGCACTAGATGCAAAATGTGTTTGTGCTTCATAAATGCTGCCTGACGGTGTTGGCAAGGGCCGCATAGCTAGCATTTACATTGCTTTGTCAATCAGGCAAGCCAAAAATGTGACACCCGGTGGCGAACCACACACAACCCCCCTTGTTTCTTTCTCCTGACAACATGACTCCAGAGAGGAGGCTGGGCCTACCTCAAATGCCCAGTGGTAGCGTGATTTGGGAATAGGGACTCAGAGAGCCAGGTTTGCGTTTGACTGTAATCTGGAAGGTTCCAGGACTCCAACAACATAGCCGGGCAAGAGTGTGGCGACTTCTGCAATTTTCCTAGCCTGTTTATAAATTTCTGGCTACTTGGGAGTCTTTGTTCATGGTGGACAGACTCATTGTTTTCTAGTGGCTGGTGCTATCAGTTCTGGGGTCATGAGAACTGGGGTACATCTGTTTTGCAGACTCAGTTTGGAAGTTTTGGTCCATGTGGAGAAGGGCTTGAGCCTCGGAGCTGGGACTGGAGAAGTTTGGTGGGAGGTGGGAAGTGAAGAAAAAGGTGAGGGAAATGAGAATTGCTGATGAAGAGGATGGTAGAAAAACTAGACAAAGATGTACTGGGTGGGAAGACCAAGTATCACCCAAAGGACTAGAAAAGTGGAGCTCTCGTGGAAGAGAAGATGTGAGCGTGTGGGGGAAGGCTTGGGAAATGAGAGGCAAAGACCGAAAAAGAAAAGAGATCTGGAGTGGGAAGAACATGAAAGGAAGCAGAAGATGTGTAGGGAAGTGGGGGAGGAAATGAAAAACCCAGATGTAGGAAGACCACAACTGCAGAGGGAAGGAAAGGAAAGAGATAGAAAATGAATACAGAAAAGAAAAGGAAAGTCCTTTTTGAGGAACATAAAAGAAGGCATTAGTCAGGAGAGACCTTCTGTGAGGCATGCTACGTTTATTTGTTAGCTGACTTCCAAAAGAGAGGGCAGAGAAACACAAGTACCGGGTAGGGCAACCGGAGGTTCACAGTTGTGTGTGAGAGTTTATTCTCGTATTATTATTTATTATTATATTATTTTCCATATGAACAACTGTAAACCAACTTTTGCCCCACCCTGTATATTTTTATCTGGTGTTTTTAAATATATTATCCACCCTGGCCCAGTGGCTAAATTGGTTGGAGCATTGTTGCATACACCAAAAGGTTGAGGGTTCGATCCCCGGTCAGGGCACATACCTAGGTTGTGGTTCCATCCCCAGTCGGGGTGCATACAGGAGGCAATGGATCAATGTTTCTCCCCGCCCCACACCCCCCTCTCTATAAAATCAATAAAATATCCTTGGGTGAGGATTAAAAAGAAAAAGTAATAAAAAATATTATGCATTTATATTTTTATTGGCACCCACACCCATGGAATGCAGACCAGGCCACCATGGAAAGGTGTTTTGGGGAGAAGAAAAGAAATGAAAATGATTATTTCAATAGATTGTTTTTCATTTTCCATTTCAGAGACAATTTAATAACAATTTTGCTTTGATGCTTTTATTTATTTTGCTTCCCCTGCTCAAGGGCCTATTGGATCTGTGTCTGTTTTCTTGTTCCTTAGTATCGTTTGTTTACGACTGTGAGGGAACCTAATCTTTTACTTGAGTAACATCAACCTCATTTTCTCTAGGAGACTGAGTTTCTTTTCTTTCTTCTCCAGCTCTTCTGCAAGGAATTGGCTGCATGACAATCTTTGGTTTTCTTGAAAAGTGCTTTCTTCCCTTACTGGTTACTCAGTGGCACTGATAAGTGGGCCCAGCTATTTGTTTATTCAAAGGGAGATGGTGGTGACTAGTGTATTTCCTGTGTTGTGAAATCGGAACTCATCTGCACTCTTGTAACGAGATATCAATCTTTTGTGTAATGCCAGGTACTGTGCTTAATTGCCCTCTTGTAATGTGTTATCCCTGAGATGATAATTTGAGTTATTTCTTTGTTAACCTTTACACAGCCAATAACAAATTAAACATCATTATCTGAGTTTAAAATAGGCTGTAAATCTCTAAACCCTGGTAATACTCAGACGCTTACAACCAGGGAGTCATAAAATGACATTAAATGACACTCTGAAACACAACCCAGAAAGTACTACAAATAAATGGGACGAAAGCAGAACGTGGCAAAGGGGAGTTTATGTGGGGTGGTCCCTCAGACTCCTTGCGTCATGCAGGGATTATTCAAATTGTGGTGATTTTGCTTTAACATAACCACTAAAAATGCACTTTCTTAATCTTTCTTCATGTTGCCTATGGCTCCTTGAAGCCTGGACATCCCTTCTTCATGTATTGCCTGAAATACTGTGAGGAAGTTCAAGTTTCACTTCTGCTGTGAAGCCAGAGTCACTCACTTCCTTCTGGGATGACATCCTTGTCTGTCTGCTTTTACACCTATTGCCAGAGCCTTCTGTTTGGACATTAATTCTGGTTTTTTCCTTTTTCACTTAATTCCCTTTCTTTCTTCTTGCAAGTAGGATTATGTCTTGCTGTACTTTGCAGAGTGGCTGTCCGATGATCTTCCAAATGGAAGTTTCTAGGTTCTCTCCAGCCTTTCCAGTGATGGTGATGGAGGATGAGGAGGGAGAGGGGGTGGGGTGGAGAAGATATATACATGTATGTGGAGGGAACTACTTTTGAAACCAACATTCCTGTTCTCAGGTTTGTTTGAAAACTAGCTCTATGAAATCACCGCACCTTTAAGTCGGACCTCATGGTATCCGCTGAGGGCTGCCTTCTCCAAGACAGTTTAAAAACTGCAGTTCATTGTAGGACAGAACTGGAACTCAGGCTCCTGGGCTCCAGTTTGAATGCTCTTTCTACTGTACCCCGTGTCACATGGACACGGTTAGAATCGGTCTGCTGGACTGAAAGAGAATTATTTTTAGTTACATAAATGATGGCGGTAACCAGAGAATGGAGCTCCAGGACCTACTGACCTCGGAGGAGTGACACCTAGTAGGTGCACACAGAGGCGTGCATAGAATGCCTAGACTATATTTTAGCAGAGGATGGGCAGGGCAGAGTGGGTTGTACACCGGCACCTGGAAGTCCGCCCCAGCTGTGCCAGCTCCAGGATTTCGTGGTGACCTTCTCCAGGGCCCTTTCTGACCGCTGGAAACGTACCTTTGCTCAAAGGATGCCTTCTGAAAATGTTTTCGATTTGATAGCAATTATTGATCAGTTTATACTTTCCACTTCTTCCCGAAGAAGTTGTCTTCTGAACTTCAGTGTTCTCCTAAGAGCAGTGGTTGTCGTCAGTACTTTCAAGCATGGGCACACAGCCGCGGCGGCCGTGCCCGCAGTTTTAAAACCTCGGCTTCAGCTGCAGCCACGCCTCTAATGCTCCTCCTCCCAAGGAGTTAGGTGCGTCTGTGTCTCTTTTCTCTCTAACTCTCTTCTCCTCGCTTCCTTTTATTGTCTTTGGCAGATTTTTTCCCTAATTTACACTGAAGTTATTTAATTAAATTTATTTGTCCGTTCTACTTATTTATGGTTTGCTTTCATCTTTGATAATTTCGTCTTCTTTCTGTGGGTTTATTTTATTTTACTTTCAAGTTTCCTTGATTGAATTTTTAGTTTATTTGTTTTATAGTTTTTCTGTCTTTTTTTTTTTTTAACTCTAAGAAAGAATTTGGAGCCATGCATTTTCCTCTGCAGATGGTTTTGTCTCTGGGTTTTTATGAGTTTTATTATGTTTTTTTCCCTAATTGTCATTTACTTATAAGTACTCAAATGGCAGTTTTGATTTCCAAGTAATGAAAGTATTTTTGTTGAAATTAAAAGATTACTTTGAATTATTGCATTTTGGTTAGAAAATGTGGTTTGGACCATTTCTACTTTTGGGGACCCTAAGAAAAACAGCTTTATTAATGTTATTTACAGCTTCTACAGTCTTGTTAATTTTTTAGTTTATTTTATCTGCCAAAGAGCAAGAGGGCTAAGTTAAATCTCTAGTTCTAATTATCTTTCTGTGAATTTATCCTTGGAATTCTAACACTTTTAAAATTTGTATAAAAAGTATTCATGATTGCTATGTATTATCATCAATATAAATCTTAGCTCTTTTTATTATTATAAACTTATTTTTTTATCCAGTTTAGTGCTTTTTCCCTTTGTTTACTACTAGTTTTCTGACATCTGCTTTATTTTTTTATACTTTTTTGCCTCATAATCATTCGCACATCCTTTTACTTCTAATCTTTGATTTGAGTGTTCTTTTTATTCAAAACCATTTTAATGAGGTAGAGTTGACATATCATAAAATTCTTCCATTTCAGTGTATAATTTGTGATTTTTAATAAATTAATAGAATTATAGAACATCCAAGTGTTCTCTTAAATAGCATACGGTTGGATATATTTTTGATTCGGTATGAATATCTCATTCAGCCCCCTTTTAGTAGGAAAGTTTAACTTATTTACATTTATTGTTATAGCTGGTACTGTTGGTCACACATCTGTCATCTTGGTCATTTTTCTTTCCTTGCTGTTTGCTTTGTCTGCTCTTTTTTTATATTGACCTGTTTGCTTTGACTTTCAAATATTTTTGAATGTCTGTTTTTCCTTTTAACTGATAATCTTATTATTATTGGTTAAATTTAAAAATATTTCTCCGGCTATATTTTTATTATTGACAGCCATGAGAGAAATGCATCCTTTTTTCTATTTGATGCAAATAATTTGGCACAAATTTGCCTTTACATTATCCCTTTTCTCCCTATACTGTTTCTTAAGCCTTTTAAATTTGGCTTTTATAACCAGAATAATGTAATTACATAAATTTTTTATTATATATCTTCCCTTTGAGTAACTACTTTCAGTATTTATATTTATGTTTTGTAACCATATTTGCATAGATTATTAAGCTTACTTCTATTTTAATTGGATTGCCCGCACTAGCTCCTTCATACTATAATATCTGTACTTTTCAACTCTTAATTTTGCCTCATATTTCAGGAATTGGATTACATTTCAATAGTCCTGTCAGAAAGGATGCATAGGTGCTATGTTTTCTGGCACTTTGCATATCTAAGGGTCTTTTTCTGAGTTCTTCACTTACAAAATATTGGCTATAAAACTCTTAAATCATACCCTTTTCCGCATAAAAGCACTTAGATATTGCCCAGTGTATTCTAGCATTTAATGTCGAAATGGTGAAAAGTCTGATAATACCTTGATTTTCATTGATTATTCCTGGAATATAATGAGCTTTTAAAATCTGCATATATTTCTTCAACTCAGAAAAATTTCTCTGTTGCATTTTTTATGTTCTCTCCATTGCATTTCTTTGTCCTTTCTATTTCCAAGAAGAGCATCTCAAGCTTGTGGTCCACATGGGGACTTTAATTTTCACGTTGGCTTCTGTGGAGAGAATGGACTGAAAGGTGGTCTGAGGTGGAGGTAGCCGGAAGAGCCAAGGCAGCTCTTACAGACTCAGACCTGAGGGGTGGCAGAGATACACTATAGAAGTTATTTTCCATGTTGCTGCGAGTCTTCTTTTCCTCCTCCTCCCCTCCTTCCTCTTCTCCTTCCTCTCTCATCCCTCTCCTATTCCTTCTCCCTCTCCTTCTCTTTGTCCTTCTCCTCCTCCTTCTCCTTCTTCATTTCTCTTGAGCTTGTAGTAAAAAGGTAGCAGAGACAGCATGGGAAGCTATTACCTGGAAACCATTTTGAACTAGAAGTCTATTCACAGATTGTCAGCGGGTGTATGTGGCAAATTTATAGGGAAGAGGATCCCTAATAGTTGTACATTTGCAAAGTGCTTTAAAATTTATACGGTAATGCCTTAATTGAACCTCTTACTCTGGGGTGGTTGACACTGCAGATAGAGATAATAAAACTAAGATGCTGGGTGGTTCAGTGACTTGTTTGAAGTCACTAGTCAGTTAATGGAAGAATCATGACCTTACCTTCTGTTTTCCAGAGCCGTAGACTTTCTACTTAGCTAGTGTATTTAAAGGCTTGGAGATCTGCAGACTGGAATTGTCACTGGAGTGGACTGAGTGGCAGAGGGAGGTGGCTGGTCAAATTGCACACAGGGCCTAGCCTCTATGACCTACATGTTGACCAGAGCATCGTTCCTTTAACCTATTAATTCCTGTAATTTGTATATATGACTTTTTAAAAAATTATTTTTAAAAAGGTTTTAATTATTTTTAGGGAGAGGGGAATGGAGGCAGTAAGAGAGGGAAACACCAATGTGACATGCAAGAGGTTCATCAATGGGTTGCCTCTCACATGCCTCCAGCCGGGGTCCCGGCCCTCAACCCAGACTTGTGCCCTGACTGGGGAATTGAACCAGCGACCTTTCAGTTCATAGACCGATACTCAATCCACTGAGCCACACCAGCCAGCACTAAGAATTTTTAATATAAAAAATTTTATTGCTAAACAATAAAGTTTGAAAACCATTCCGGGATACCGTGTTGCCTCTAGTTTGGGGCTTGATGGGTCTGTGGGCTATAATACAAAAGATGTGCGAATTCCCTCTACCCTCTTCGTCTGGACCCTGACCAAGTGTACCACCAAATGGAAGTGGCATGGCAGCCCTGAGGCAGCTGTACCCGTCCGAGCTCAGCTTCACGGAGCTGGGTGGTTCAGAGAGCACCTGGGATGCATCTGCCCATAGCCTGAGGGCCGCCTTTCTCCTTCCTGGTCCTGTTCCTTTCACCTCAGCGGGCAGACTTCTTCGTTGTTACATATATTGCCTCTTTTCTACATATCTACTCTTTCGTTTCTTTATGTTCTCTTTCCTCCATGACTTTTGTCCATATTTTCTGTCATCCTCTACCTTGCCTTCCTTACACGTTTCCTTTCCCAGACTTCTTTTCATCATCTTCTTTCCTTGTCCTTTTCTTTTCCTGTCCTTCCTTCAGCTTCTTTTATAACCTATCTTCTTTCCTTACCCTCTTGCTGTGTTCCAACACTTTGTATGAAAATGTCCACATGTACATACAATGCCGAAAGAATTTTAGGGACACCTGTATGCTCACCACCAGATTTTATCATTAACATTTACAAAACATACTTTATCACACATCTGTTTCTCTCTCCATTCACCCAGCAATCCATGTTTTTTAATATATTTTATTGATTATGCTATTATAGTTGTCCCATTTTTTCTCCCCTTTTTTCCCCTCTGCCCTGCATCCTTCTCCCAGCATTCTCCCTTGCCTTAGTTCATGTCCGTGGGTCATACATGTGAGTTCTTTGGCTTCTCCTTTTCCTATACTGTTCTTAACCTCCCCCTGTCTATTTTGTGCCTACCATTTATGCTTTTTATTCCCAGTACCTTTTCCCCCATTCTCCACCCTCCCCCTCCCTGCTGATAACCCTCCATGCGATCTCCATTTCTGTGATTCTGTTCCTCTAGTTGTTGGCTTAGTTTGTTTTTGTTTTTGTTTTTTTGGTTCAGTTGTTGATAGTTGTGAGTTTGTTGTCAATTGACTGTTCATAGTTTTGATCATCTTCTTTTTCTTAGATAAGTCCCTTTAACAGTTCATGTAATAAGGGCTTGGTGATAATGAACTCCTTTAACTTTACTTGGCCTGGGAAGCACTTTATCTGCCCTTCCATTCTAAATGATAGCTTTGCCGGATAGAGTATTCTTGAATGTAGGTCCTTACCTTTCAGGACTTTAAATACTTCTTGCCAGCCCCTTCTTGCCTGTAAGGTTTCTTTTGAGAAATCACCTGATAGTCTTACAGGAACTCCTTTGTAGGTAACTGTCTCCTTTTCTCTTGCTGTTTTTAAGATTCTTTCCTTATCTTTAGTCTTGGGGAATGTAATTATGATGTGCCTTGGTGTAAACTTCCTTGGATCCAACTTCTTGGGGACTCTCTGAGCTTCCTGGACTTCCTGGAAGTCTATTTCCTTTGCCAGATTGGGGAAATTCTCCTTCATTATTTTTTCAAGTAAGTTCTTAATTTCTTGCTCTTCCTCTTCTCATTCTGGCACCCCTATGATTTGGATGCTGGAACGTTTAAAGTTGTCCCAGAGGTTCCTCAGCCTCTCCTTGTTTTTCTGAATTCTTATTTCTTCATTCTGTTCTGGTTGAATGTTTATTTTTTCTTTGTGCTCCAAATTGTTGATTTGAGTCCCAGTTTCCTTCCCTTCACTGTTGGTTCCCTATATATTTTGCTTTATTTCAGTTTGCATAGCCTTCACTTTTTTTTCCATTTTGCAAACATACTCAACCATTTCTGTGAGCATCCTGATGACCAGTGGTTTGAACTCTGCATCTGATAGGTTGGCTATCTCTTCATCACTGAGTTCTATTTTTGGAGTTTTGATCTGTTCTTTCATTTGGGTCATTTTTTTTTGTCTAGGAGCACCTATTACATTGTGAGGGGCAGAACCTTATGTATTCGCCAGGGCTTGGCAACCCACGCCCCTGCCTTTTGGCGCTGTATGTGGGGGAGGGGTCTGAGAGGGAACAGTGCCACTTGCTTGGCTCTGGGCAGGCTCTCAGTCACTTCCCCACTACCCACAAGCAAATTGGGCCCTCTGGTGCTGATTCCTGGGTGGGTAGTTTTGTGTAGGTTCTAGACCCTGTGGGTCTCTCAAACGAACTCTCCTGTGAGACTGGCAGTTTCTCCCACCACTGCTAACCCCACAGGTTTTTTCAGTCAGAGGTTTTGAGGCTTTCTTTTCCCATACTGGAACCCTGGATTATGTGGTCTGTCTCACTCCCCAGTTGTTCCTCCCAGTTTATCCGCACGCAAATATTGGACAGCCCGGTCCGCCAGCCTCTGCCCTGCAATATCCTCTCTGCCCCAGTTGCCATCACTGCCCCTCCTACCTGTCTGGATGAATGTTTCTTCTTTAACTCCTTGGTTGTTGGACCTCCATACAGTTCGATTTTCTGGCAGTTCTGGATTTTTTTGTTTTTAATTTTGTTGTTGTCCTTCTTTTGGTTGTGCGAGGTGGCCGGAAGTCCAGCAATCTGTATTTTTTTAAAAAATGACCTCACCTTGCCTGGCGTGGCTCAGTGGATCGAGTGGCAGCCTGGAAACTGGAAGGTCGCTGTTCGATTCCCAGTCAGGGCGCATGCCTGGTTGTGGGCCAGGTCCCCGGTTGGGGTGCGCGAGATGCAACTGATCGAGAGGCAACCGATCGATGTACCTCTTGCACATCCATGTTTCTCTCCCTTTCTTTCTCCCTCCCTTCCCCTCTCTCTAAGAAAAATAAATAAAATCCTAAAAAAATTAAATGATCCCAAAGTAAATTTTAGGCCTCAGTCTGCAGCACACTCTCCCTAAGTACTTCAGCACATGTATCATTAATGAGAATTATCGTTTACAGTTCCCATTTATCTTTTATGGTGCAGTATGCATACAATAAAGTACGCAGCCCTCAAGTGGACCATTGGATAAGTTTTGACAGATGAACACACCAGGGTAACCCAAAGCCCCATCAGGACAGAGAACCTTCCAGTCCCTCAGGGCGTTCCTTCATGCCCCTCTCAGTCAATCCCTGTCACCACTGAGCCCTGAAAAGACAGCCACTGCTCTGATCATTTACCTCCCTGGATTTGTTTCACCTGTTCTAGAACTTCTTCAGTAAAACCAAAGAGAATGTACTCCTTTCTGGAAAACTTCTTTCACTCAGTAAAATTTTCGTGAGATTTGCGTAAACTATCAGTAGCCGTTCCTTTTTAATTAACGAGTAGTATTCTATGGTATGAGCATAGAGGCAGACCTCAGAGATACTGTGGGGTTGGCTCCCGACTGCAGCATCAAAGCAAGTACCGCAGTAAAGCCAGTCAAGTGAGGTTTTCATTCCCCAGTGCCTGTAAAAGTTATGTTTATGCTATAACGTAGTCTATTAAGTGTGCAATAGTATTATGTCTAAAAAACAGGGTCCATACCCTAATGATGCTTTACTGCTAAAAATGCTAACCATCACCCGAGCCTTCAGCAAATCATAATCTTTTTGCTGGTGGAAGGGCTTATCTTCAGTATGTAAGAAATGTGATATCTACAAAGCGCCATAAAGCAAAGTGTCATAAAACGAGGTGTGGCCTGACTCGCAGTGTGTTGAGTTATTCTTCTACAGACAGACCGTGTTTGCTGTATGAATAAGGCTGCTGTGAACCTGCCCTTTGCTTTTGCTCTCCTCTATTTTCTGCCCCAGTAACCCCGCCCCCCTTTTCGGTCCCAGAGTACACTCAGGATGTGTGAGTAGAGTGGGGGGAGCGATTTTTAACCTCACGGGGCTGTGGCGGGAAGTAGTGAGATAATGTAGAAAAGTCTCCCAGGCCAGCCCTTGGCACACAGTGGGCACACAGTTATGATTACACAGAGGAGGCACGAAGGCTTCTAGTTGGAGGATTTTTTAGGACTGGATTTCTGCACCATTTTCTAGCTGTGTGGCTTTTGCCAAGCTATGTCGCTTTTATCTGCCTTCATTTGCTCCTCTTCAGTCTTTTCCTTCCCTCATGAGTTACATAAGGATAAAAATATCAATCTTCCCGGTATTACAGAAAGGGAATAATGAAGAAAAATGATGGCAAAAGAGTTTGCAAAAGTAATCACAACTTTTTTGTTTTTATTCACACTACTCGAGTTTTGCAAGGAATTGCTTTGAGATCCTTGGATGAGAAAACCTTACTCGAAAGCCAAGAGCTCCAGTTTGAGGGTGTCCCTTTCCCAGATTCATTAGCTGCCACTCAGCTAGGGCTTCGCAGTTTCCACTGGAGCAGGAGAAGTTTATTTTACCATTTTAATTTGGTGCTGCTTTATTTACCCTGTTTGTGCTAACCCAAATTTGGCACTCACTCTGTACTCCAAGTGCTAATTTAAGTGACATATTTCCGTTCTGCCTGGGAAGAGTACACAGAAGAGCTGAAAGACGTGTGTTTATAATTATAAGGTACCGCGCTGGCTCACACAGCATCTCAGAGCATATGGGAACTATGTGGGCTAGTTAGCAAAAGTTTATGCTGAAGCTTGATGCTGTTTGGCTGAGTTTTGTAAACTCAGAGTTGTTAAGCTGTGTCTAATAAAACATGGGTTGAGTCGATTTAATATTTCCAGGCTAGTCTGTTGCTGTGCTGAGGACAGTCCCTTTCCCTTTTCTTGGCCTAAAAGTGCAGAGGAGCCCTGGCCAGCTGGCTCAGTTTGCTGGGGCGTTGTCCTGTAAACCGAAAGGTCGTGGGTTCGATCCCTGGTCGGGGCACTCGCATGGGTTGTGGTTCTCTCCCAGGTCAGGGTGTGTGCGAGAGGCAACCAGTCGATGTTTCTCTCTCACATCAACATTTCTCTCCTCTCTTTCTCCCTCCCCCTCTTTCCTTCTCCGTGTCTCTCCCTTCTCCCCCTCTCTCTAAAATCAATAAGCATGTCCTTGGGTGAGGATAAAAAAAAATGCAGAGGATTTGAATTCAGTTCTGGAGATGGTAGATTCTGTGAGGATTAGAAGGACAGGCTGGGTTTGTGTTTTGTTTTTTTTTTAATTTTTTTTTTTTAATAGCACTGTCTTCAAGACTCTGGATATGAGTCCTTGGCCCCAAACTAACCAAATTCAGTTATGTTTCTCATCTGATTAACATTGAGAAGGGTTCTCAGATTATTCTCAACATTGGGCCTCTTAAGTCTTTCTGTTAAAAAATGTTGTACATGATTTTGGAAAGTTTCTACTTACAGGCCTTCTATTATTATTTAATATCCCAATGCATATTTAAGCAGGGTATTTTAAACTCAGAGGAAACGTGGGCTGCTGTGGAAATGGGTCTGTTGATTATGTGGATGTGTGTGCGTGTGTGTGCCCAGAGCACTGGGCCCCTGCGTGCATATGTGCAGGACACTGACTTATCCCCTGTGACTGGCTGCTGTGGGGATCTGTGGTTTTGTAAGGTGTTACTGTACACCTACTGTATGCCAATTAATGGAGCTCTTGCTTCCTGACCTTGGGCTTCCTCTTCCATCTGCAACCAACCTCCTGGACTGGGAAGAGGAGATGACAGGAGGGAGCCACCAGGGGCTAAATTCGCATGCTAATGATAAGACAGTGTGGGCTCTAGAAGCTGACCCCAGGCCAAGTGCATTGGCGTAGGGGTAAACGCTTAGCCCTCAGTGGAAGGCTTCCTGGTGCGTCTGCTGCTGGTGCTGCCCGCTCACGTTGACTTACCGGTAGGTGCAGAGACCGGGCGCTCGCCTGGTCAACTGGGCTTGTGGAGGGGAGCCTCTCACACCCTTCTTCCCATTATCTGTGTGGGAGACAGCGTCCTTCTATTGCAGGAGTGCGAGAAAGAGAGCAGGTCAGAAATTTAAACTACTTGTAAATGTAGGGGAGTCCCCTGCAAACATCTGCATGACGATGTACCCAAATGATTTTTATCTCCAGGTGCCTCAGGCATATGAGGCTGAACGTATAATGTCTGCACCTTCCAAACCTCCTGGCTCGGTGGGTATTTGTTTAAAGAATCAGAGTTTCACACGCCAAATAATGTGCTTTGCAAATCGTGTATTTTTTCATCTTCTGGAGTACACCAGATGAGGTCTCGCTCTTTTACAAGTTTGCTACAACGTAGGCCTTTATGACCCAGTTGGGAATGTGCTGCAAGCCAACACCTTGCCCTGGATGTCATGTGAGAGACAGTGACACCTCTCTGCTGTGGCACTGGCCTCAGGCCACGCTGGTGTCAACGTGTCCGGCAGAGGGGAGCTCTCGTCCTAACTAGACCTAAAAAGGCACGTTCAGTTGCACCTTCCCTGTCTTTAAAGCATCTTCCCATGCAGTGTTTGCGCTATGCCTGGCAACAGCACTCTGGGTGGCTGCCATTATCTCCATTTCATGGAAAACCAAGGCTCAAAGGGGCCACGGGATTTGTGTGAGGTCATCTGTTTACCAGCAGGTGAGAACCTGGGCTGTCTGCCTCTAAATCCAGTGCTGGTGCCTCTACATCTCAGCTGTCTCTCAACGCTGGGTCTCACGCGGTTACTTTAATATAACTGGGTTATACGAGGCTGCTAGTTCAGCTTTCGTGCATTAGTCTTATTTTGCAGAACCCAACATGGCTTCTTGGAAGGAGTAGTGGATATGGAGTTTGACCTGAGTTGACATTGTTACCCCTTCACTCTTCAGTAACACAATTTGGGGAAAATCAGTTTTGAGCCTCAGTTTCCTCACCTGTAACAGGAGGATGGTAGTAGGTTTCTTGTCAAGTACGGGGGATGGTGTTTGAGAAAGCATGTGGTAAAACAGAAACTATTATGCAAAATGTAAAAGGTTGTTATTATGATTCTCTTTCCATCTAGACTGTACATTCCCTTTCAGGATATGTTACATTACTTTTCTGTTTCTATAACTTAGCTTAATGCCAGGTGCAGAGAAGGCATTCAGTAAATATAAGCTGATTGATTTATTGATTGATTGGAAGCTGAGATCGTGCCTTCCCATTCCTTTGTTCCTTTTCCCCAGGGCACAATACATCTCTGTTCAAATGGTGACACCCTGGAGATAATTTTTGGGAAATTGAAAAGTGTTTTTTAATACATGTCAGTGTTCATGCGGACTTGTAAAATTTATTAAAATGTGTGCACGTGTGATCGTGTAGACTATTTCTGCACATGTGTGTGGGCTCCGCCATTAGTGAGGGGTCACTCATGGCCGGTGCGTAGGGGCTAATGGAGCCTTTGCAAGATCAAAGTTGTCTGCCTGTCTCTGGCTGTTGCCGCTTTGTGGGCAGCTCTTCGATGTCCAGGGCCCTCAGAGCTGGCTGTGCTCAGGGCCCCAGGGCGGGAGCAGGCGCCTCAACTCCCTGTTTCCCCACCAACACACACCCCCAGCCCTGTGGCCAGCGGCTGGCCACATAGGTCCACAGACAAGAAGGGCCAGGCAATCCCGAGGTGGCAGTAGGCCTCTTGCCAAACCCTTGGACACCATGAGCTGTCCTTGGAATGTACCTGTGTTCTGGAAGAATTCAGGGAATTCTAAGATTTCCTATAAAGTGAAAAGAAAAACCTAGCAAATTGGTAAATGTCCTCAAGAGATTTTAAAAAATGGTTACTTTTTGGGTATTGCTGTCACGTGTGCTTGAGTGTTGGCGATGTCTCCATAGACACCCAGTTACTCCCCAGAGCCCCAGTGAATGCTTGGTACCCCCGGGAGGAGGGGCTTCTGGGGAACCGAAGAGAAACTTCTGGAGAGGCCTTAAGTGGATGAGGATTCTTGCAAAGCTGGGCTTAGCGGACAGGTGTAGGTATGAAAGCACTGAGCTCCTAGGTCAGGAGACCTGCGTTTGGGTTTGGCCGTGTTCTCCTGGGTAGAATTCGGTCTTTGTGTGCCTCAGTTTGCTCAGCTGGAGAACCGGGGCAGCACTCCTCCTACATGATAGTCGAATGGCTCTGGTGGAGTGCAATACCATGGATAAAAATTCTAAAAACATTCTAAGGTGTAGAGCAAATAAAGGTGGCATGATTGTTGGTTTTTGAAGCCTTGAATGACCTGCAGGGCCAGCTGTGGCAGAGTGAGTAAGAGAAGGACTCCAAAGATAGCTTGGGATCAATGCTCAGCTCCGCTCCTTGCCAACAGTGTGACCTTGGGGGAACTACTGAAGCCCTCTGTGCCTCAGTTTCTTCATCTGTAAAACGGGGGAAATAATGGTGTTTGCATACACAGCGAAAGTCTCAGTCGGTGTTTTAATATAAAAACACATACAGACAGACACACCTCAGGGGTACTGCAGGTTTGGTTACAGACCACTGCAATAAAGTATCGCTATAAACTGAATTGTAATGTTTTTTTTTTTGTTGCTAGTGGAGGGTCTTGCCTTAAATTTGTAAAAAACACAACATCTGTGAAGCTCAATAAAGTGAAGCGCAATAAAACAAGGTATGCCTGTGTATATAATGTACATATACATATCATATTATCCATATCATATGTAACAGGTTATTATTAATTAATATGAAACTTTAGTAAGTCAGATTCCCACATCATTGCTCTCTCTGTCCTCACCTCCCCAGCTCTTTAGTTTTATTCTCCTCTTCTGTTTTAATGAGAAAGATGAAAATTATAGATTTAAAAAATAATTCTAGGGTAAAGTCCAGAGCAGTGGATTCGCGCCATGTTGCAGAACCTCCGGGTCCGGAGAAGCGGTACCGAGCCGCTGGGGGCAGGGCGGGAGGGCAGGCCAGGGCCGGGCTCCCCGTTTTGGCTCTGGCGGAGCCTTTACCGACATTGGGTTTCTCCGTATGATTTTATTGAACTAAAGAGTTTAGCTGCTTTAAAAAGTTGGAAACCCGCTGGCTTCCATCAGCACAACCTCACTGCCTCCCCGGGGACGCTCTCCGTTGTCTCTTACCGTCCGCAGGGAGCGTCGGTGTTGCTGAGGAAGTGCAAAGTGATGCGCCGTCCAATGAACAAAAAAAGTTGATTGAAAAAATTGCTTTTTGTTGACGTGCCACAATAAGAAAGTGGACTATTAATCCAATTTAAGAGGATTAAAAAATAAAGCTTGAGATAAAAATTAACTCTCAGAAAGGGGAACCCTTGTGCCCTTTTGGTGGGATTGTAAATTGGTGCAGCCACTATGGAAAACAGTATAGTTTCCTCAAAAAATTAAAAATAGAACTGCCCCACAACCCAGCAAGTCCACTTCTGGGTATTTATCTGAGGAAAACAAAAACACTAATTCAAAAAGATACCTGTACCACTATGTTTATTGTAGCATTACTTACAATAGCCAAGACATGGAAGCAACCTAAGTGCCTATCAAGGGACGAATGGTTAAAGAAGATGTGGTGCAGGCATCCAATGGAATATTACTCAGCCATGAAAAAGAATGAAATCGTACCAATTTTGACACTGTGGATGGACCTAAAGGGTATTATGTTTAGTGAAATATGCCAGACAGAGAAAGATAAATATCATATGATTTCACTTATAAGTGGAATCTTAAAAAAAAACAAGTGAACAAACAAAACAAAATAGAAACAGACCCATAGGAAGAGAAAACAAGCCAAGGGTTGCCGGGGTCGGGGGCGGGGGGTGTTGGGAGATATCAACAAACAAACAAACAAGCAAACAATGTATTCTTACAAAAGAAAAATAGTTTTAAAAATTAACTCTCAGATAACCAGAAGAGAGCTTCCTTAATTGAGATTTTTACCCAGGTAAGCATCAATCAAGGTGTATCTATTGAGAAACCGCGAAGTCTGGCGCCATGGGGACCTGACAGAAACGGAGGCACGGTCCATATCTTTATATGGGAACTTCTAATCTAGTTAGGGTCATGATCTGGGGGCACTTAGCAGCAGTTCACAAGCGACAGGATTTCATTTCCAACAGTGCTCCAATAAGTCTTACAGTTCAGAGACGAGAAGTCAGAGTCAGCTGCACAAACGGCAGAAGAAGGTTTCGTGGTGGGGCTGGGAGTTGAAGGACAGGTGAGGTAAATCGGTGGAGGGCACTGCAGGGGAGACTGCAGGTGGGCACAGAGCCAGAGCCCCAGCCTGGTGTGAGCCGGCATCTGAGAGGGTGCCCGATGGACCCGGAGGCAACCGCCGGGTGGAGCCACAAGCTTCAGGAAGGCAAGAGCCATGGTGTTTGGCACTGCTGCCTAGGTACCCAGCACATAGTAATTCCTCAACAAGTGGGCACGCAAAGGGATGTGCATCTTAGGTCCATGTAACGCCACCATGGAGCTCAGGAAACTTCAGCGCCTCATCTGTTTTTTTAATGTTTTTAAATTGTTTCGATCTAATCTTTATTGTAGTTTTCATTACCATTTAGTCCCCTTATCCTCCCCTTCCCCCAGCCATCACCGCACTGTTGTCCATGCCCGTGAGCGCTTTTTCCTTTTTGCTCAGTCCCCTCATCCCATCACGCCCCGCCCCCCCAACTAGCTGTCATCCTGCTCTCCATCTGTGAGCCCGTCCCCATTTTCCCCGTTTTTTAAAATAACAAGAGACCCATCACTTCCTATCCTTAGCTTCCCCCTCTGCCAGCTGGACTAAGAACAGCCTTTCAGTGAATGTCAGGGACTTGAGGCCGACAGCAGTGCCTACCTTTCCAGAGGAGGGAACCGAAACCCAGAGAGGCTAAGTGACTTACGCAGGATCACACAGCTAGCGAGTGGCAGCCTGTGCCGTTTTCTTCCGTTTAGAAGCCTGGCGTCTCCGGTGAGTGCCTGGCTTCCTCATTAGGGCCAGGCGGGCTCGGGAGACCCCCCGGGCCCCTGGACCGTTTCTCCTGCCTTGCTTCCTGGGGGCTCCCCAGCCGGGGTTGCGGAGGGAGCTTGCTGCGGTTTATGTGGGGACCGTGTGTGAAGGAACCGGCGGTGGCACCATGTATTTTACAGGCAGCTGCTGGGTATTTCAGAGGGGTCGGCCGCTGAATTCCCAGCCAATTTAAAGGGCACTTCTTATATGGTGTTGGCAGAGAAGGGGGGACTGGCCACGGGGGGCCCGGAGAGCTCCCTGGGGGCTCGAATCGTATTGGCTCGTCCCTATCGAGGTGACATTTCCCCTAATCGTAGTTCACACTTTGCCCAGTTCCGTTTCATCACTTTTCAAATACAACACAATTTTTCTTCTGAAGAGCAAAGTTTAGTGTCCGTGAGATCTGGAGGCAGAAGAAAGATGCCTTTTACTTCCTTTGCTTATTGTAGAGCTCTGTGTGTGTGTTTTTGGCAGAAGTTGTGTTTTTTGAGAAGTTTCTCAGTTTCAGGGAGTGGGTAGATAAAAATCTTCGAGAACACCCAGGACGGGTATCTGTAGCTTTGGGCTTTGCAGGTCTCATTCTCTAAAAATCTAAAGGCTTCTACCTGAAGAAAGAACCTGGGGCTGTCCCCAAAATGTAGACATCAAGAAATGTTGGGCAAATTTCATCGCCTAGAAATGGGGGGTTTCTCGGCGTGAGCAGGCTCGATGGAGCTCATGGAGTTTTCCCAGGTTCCGTGCCTTGTTTTCTTATAAATGTCAGTCAACCTGGACTTGGGGGTCTGTTTACAGACGCTTTTAATTATATGGTTAATGCGACTGTGCGTGAATCTGACATTCAAATAAACTCAGCCAAGATTGTGCTAGTGAAACAGCCATATTTTTCACTGTCCGTGAAATGCTCGAGCTCTTACAGTTTTCATAAATTTGGAGACCCGGCTCCTCCTCAATTTTACATTCCAGAAATAATTTTTTTAAGATTTCAGTTCACATACAAGTAGGTACATAAGCCCTCAAAGACACACACCTTTGGTTGCTTTTCACTCTCCTTGACCCTGGCACCCCGTCCCCCATGCACTGTTGGAGCAGAGAGCCCAGCACATGGGATCATGGTGGATGTTGAAGGAATGCAGCCACCATTAAAGAAATGCTTAGTTGTTTTTGTTTTTTTAAGCAATCATTGATCAGTTTCCTTGGGGTATCTTTTATAGCCCACCGACCCACCCACAGAAGGATAAAGTTCACAAAGCAAAGTTTTTGATTTTTAAATAGACATTGATACTGGGGGAGGGGCGGGGGGGATCCTTTGTTATGTCTCCAGCCCTCGGGTCTCAGCTGATCCGTATGCACCAGCGGGCACACCCAGTGAGCTTTCATAATTCATAAGCTGCGAGAGGCCCCTGATCAGCGGGGACTGCACACTGGAGCCAAGCGCGGTACTCAGGAAGCTGGGGCTGGGGCTGGGGGTGGACGCGGGAGACTGCAGCTCGGAGGTCCCCGCTTCTCCTCCCGTCCCAGCTTCCTGGGCAGTGCTGGGAACCCAAAGCCTGGTCCCCACGCTGGGTGCCCCTGGGTGACCAAGGGAGAAGATAGGACAGTGAAAGACACCTTCCAATGGAGGCAGCAAAGAGCTGGGATCAGGAGACTTGAGTTCAAGTTTTCTTTTCAATTATAACATGAAATAACACCACAAAACAGAAGTCTGGAAAACAGAAGGAAAAAATCCCTGTAACTCTCAGCACGGAACTAATTATTTTCACGTTCGTGTGCTCCCTTCAGTCGTTTTTTTTTTTTTTTAAATAGGTATACTTTTATGCCTTTTAGAGTGCACCCAATTTTGTATTCTGTTATTTTAACTTCCACATTGAGTAATAAGCACATCCCATGCCCTTATATATTCTTCATCCTTTTATTAACAAGTAAGTTGTTAATAAATATTCCTTTGAGCGAATGAATGTGACGTGACTTAACTCTTTCAATGTTATTTTTGCTGCATGGAAGTTCTAATTTTTTTACTTTCAAGAATGCGTCATGTACTTATTCCTGTGTGTGAAGGAGACGAGGGTGTGGGTCCCAGTCTTGTCCCGTCCCGTGCCAGCGAGGTGAGCGCAGAGCGCTGCGGAGCTGCTTTGGGGTTCATGTTTTTGCCCATTTCTCACTCATTCTTACCTCCGCCCCTAGGAATTGAGATGATTATTCCTAGCTTATCTGTAAATATAAACCTTGTAAATAGAAATATATAAATGCAGCATATTAACGATAGGTAAATGTAAAATTATACATTTGCATACAATGCTATATGTATTAAGATAACATGACAAAAACACACAGAGTTTGGTGCCTATATGACCCTCGTATGTTTCTGTTCAATTTCATGACGGATTCCATATTCCGAAAACCAAAATAATTTAAACCAACCTTAACTTAGTAAAAAGAAGAGCACGCTTCTCCCCGCCATGGCGGCGGGGGGAGGGAGGGAAAAGTGGTGCTAAAACCTGACAGCGCCAGTGTGCGACCGCTCTCTAAAGGTTAGGGGCCCCCCAGCAGCCTCTTAATGGCCTCGGAGGGCAGTGTAAACACAGATCAATGAAGTCCCCGCACAGTCCCCCACCTCCTTTTAGACGGTAGTTCCAGGCTCTGCCCCCATGGAGCCTGGCACTGAAACTCTCCCTCGGGACTGAGCAGGGTGTCACCTTTCACTCCCCACACCCACTTTTTGGTGGAGAGTCAGAAGCACTGAGTTAGGGGCAAGGAGGAGGAGGAGGAAGCCCTCCAGAGGTGGAGTGGGAAGCTGTCCCTGAGGAGTCAAGCTGACAGGGGGCGAGGCTGGGTCCCACCCGGCCCGAGCTGGAGCCGGGGGGACAGGGAGAAGGAACAGAGCGGCGTGGGTGTTCTGGGCAGTTCTCTTGCCACTTGCCACTGAGCAGATGTCTGAAGGACTCCCTCACAAAGTTGGCAGGAGAGTTTAGAAAGCTAGAGTATGAAGAACTTCAACTGTCTTTGAAGTATACAGGAGAGCTTGGGCCCTGGTGTCGGAGAGTGGGAGCTAAAAATGCCCATCCAAATCCCAACTCTAACTGGGTCACCTTTATATATAATATCATGAGCTGGAGCTGCTGAGACCTCCCTCTGGGACAAGGGCGGCCTAGCCCATGAGCTCTGTTCGACTACCTGACAGTGTTCCGGCCCATAGGAAATTGTATTCTTTTTTTATTAACCAATGGTGACACTCTGCTCTGCATTGAGCTGTGAGAGTGTTTTGAAAAATTAAATCTAGATCCTCCAATGTAAGGAAAGGAGCACTGGGTACCTCCTTCACGCCCTGTTTATTGAAGGGATAACTGCACAGATTTTTAAACTCAGAAAATGCAGATGCATGCTATCTGAACACATCTGTTTGTACTTTCCCCACTTTCGTTGCCCCATGAATTTTAATTTGGAACCCGGACTCTTCCTTTCACTTGGCAGCGGTGGACATGGATGATGCCCTCCGAACTCAGCATCGGTGACACAGGGTGTGGTGGGGGGCGGGGCAGAGAGCTCCCCAGCTAGGAGTTAGGAGAGAGGTGGCACCCCTGTGCAGGCAGAGGGATGCGGCAAGACAGGGAAGCATGAAGACCAGAGCGGGTCGCTTGGGCAGGGCCATGGGCAGGGGCAAGGAGGAAGGCTTTGGGGGCTTAGCAGGGAGAGGGCAGGATGCTGTGTGGGCAAAGCCAGGAGGCGCGACTAGCAAGAGGCTTTGAGTTTCAGGCAGAAGGCGAGCCATTCCTGGGCTGGGACCCCAGGAAGACTGGGTGGTAATTGAAGTTCCCCACCCATGGGCTTCCCACCGCTCAGCGGGTCAGAGCTAACCAAGGACAAATCGCAGTGAACAAGGGGGTCCTGGAATTGCCCCCACGGCAGGGCCGTGGTTGCGGTTTACTCGTGGCCCCCAATGGCGCCCCTCCCCCCATGTCTTTCCTCCAAGGCATTTGGCATCGTGTGTGTGTGTGTGTGTGTGTGTGTGTGTGTGTGTGGTGGCCTCCCAGTGTCATTAAGCAAGTCAAAGGTCATCGGTCTAGAAATTGACACACTTGACCCATTTCCTTTCTGTGCTGGACCTTGAGTCTGGGCCCAGCCCCCCCAGGGACGTGTGGAGGGCTTGAAGCCCAGTCCTCAGCCCTTTCTTCCCATGAGGTGTATAATTCGATATTTATTGCCTCTCTCCCCACCAGGGTCTATGGTGCCACTGGGATCCATTTGGTAAAGAATGCTGATCCCCTTTATGAATTTTTGATGGTGGAGGAGGAGCGTTTGAGGCCACTGGGGGACCTTGTGAAATGGAAATGTTTTTTCTTTTTGATCTCTCTCTCTCTCGCTCTTTCCTTCTTAATTTAAAGACACACATGCCATTGTGGCAATGCCCGGACATCTCTGGATGTGAGCGTGAAGTATCCTTTCGAGAAAGCCGATCGCAGCTCTTGAAGCCGCAGCCCCGACACCCAGTCGCACTGTGTCTGTCAGAACAGGGAGAACTTTATTCAGGAAAAAAGATGTGCAGGCCAAAACCCCAAAATGAAAAATAAAACAAAGCAACAGAGGAGATTCGCTCTGGAGTGGGAGAGGACACATGATGCCCCCGCCCCCGCTGCGCCTTTTTGGTGGTCCGAGGGGGTAGGACCCAGGGGACCGGGAGAGTCGGGGTCTGTATTTCATTGCTGAGAATCTGACAGCCACAGTGCAAAGCAACACAGTCCTGCTTTTTATTAGCCAGTGTGAGTCCAGCACATAACGAAGGGTTTTTTTTTTTTCCCTTTTCATTTTTCAGAGGTAGAAGTTTTTGCCAAACTATGAGATGATTTAACCACAATTTCCTTCCTGAATTTTTTTCCAGAGGGGGGAGGGGATGGTTGGGTGGGTGTTATTGTTTAATAAGATTTAAACAGGGTTTCTATTTTGTGGCTGGAACAGCCTTTCATGCCCTTTATCTGTACTGGGGTTTCAGCTGGGGTTTTATTTTGGTGACATATGGCCCATCGTATAATAAAAAGAGACGAACCATTCAGATTTAATTTGAGCCGCTAAGGACGTCAGAAGGGCTGCGAGGAAGGCTTATACCTGAGCTTTCATTTGTTTAAAAAAAAAATTGCGTGGAGAAGTTGAGAAGGTGACTTTTGGAATTAGTTTGGTTTGGAGGCATTAAGTCCCAGATCAAGAGAGAAGGTCAATTTGAAAGTTTGGGATATGTGCCAGCTCTGCTCGCTCTTTTATTGGAGGATC
The DNA here is from genome assembly GCA_004026545.1 of Mormoops blainvillei. Taxonomy (NCBI): domain Eukaryota; kingdom Metazoa; phylum Chordata; class Mammalia; order Chiroptera; family Mormoopidae; genus Mormoops; species Mormoops blainvillei. The sequence goes on along the minus strand of PVJD01000547.1, from coordinate 303,446 downwards.
GCCTGTGGGGCCTTTCAAAGTATCTGCCCTTCAGGGGTTCTGCCTTCCACCTGCTTCCCCCTTGAACAGGGAAATGGGCGTTTAAAAATATTACGCAGCACGCCACAGCCGTCTCCTGATCCACATGCTGTGTGGCATGACACAATGTGGCTCGAGGGCCGGGGGCAGGGCTCGGGTTTGCAGCTGGCACACGGGGCCTGTCCGGGGCAGGGACCGCTACTTAACCCAGCGCGCGTTTCCCTCCGAGGACACGGCCCACCTGGTCTCCCGTACCCCTGGCAGCCTCCCCGAGCCATTTACTCTTGTTTCCCCCCAAACACTGTCATGGAGGAAATGCTTTCTGCATCTGTGGGACACACAGCAAGTGGTTGGCAGTGGTTTTGTGGGCCATGGGTGTGACAGAGGAAGCGACGTGCGGAAGCCCAGGGCTCTTCCCATTGCTTTGCTTTCTGTGTGGCTCCCTGGCGTGGGTGTGTGTCCACCCACACCGAGACGGGTACTGACCTTCTGAGAGCCCTCCGTGTCACAGGAAGGTCAGAGGTGCTGCAGGGCCCGGGCGGCCTGCTCGCCAGTTGGGAGCCGCTGCAAGCTGCAGAGTGGAAGAAATACCCCTGCCGCCAGAACTGGCCTTTGCCCTCGGTGTCTGCTGTGCATCTTTGGCCTCGCGTTTTGAAAGTACCCATTACTACAGGAGTCGTATCCACTGGGCACCGAATTGCCCTTTTGTGTTGCTTGTAAGGAGCTGTAATGACAGCGTTTGATGCCACTTCGTGTGCTGAAGGAAGGGGCCTTGATTACGTTTCCTTGGGCAAAGCACCGCCATGGGGGGAGTTCAAGTTCATAGGCGTTCTCTGGTTCCGAACCTGCAGTGCACTGTTCCCTTTGCCCGTGTGGGCCTCAGGGGGGCTGCTGCCTGCCTCCCTTTAGCTGCAGGATACGGCGGAGCTCGGGCCGTCGCTGCGATGCCCCCACTATGGTCTTGAAATGACCAGGACGGCCATCCATGCCGGTCTCCACGGCAGCTGCCGATAGCACTCTTGCTTTATGCGCAGCAACTTGGAGACCCGCTGCTAACAGCCATCTTGATGGGAAACAGCACTGTGACTGCCTGGGGAGAGAGACAGGCGTTTAGCAGTCATAAAAGAAAATCTGCCCACCACCACGCCAAATGCCGCCGCTCTTCTTCCATGTGGCTGGCTCACTTCCCCACGCTGGAGCCCCCCAGGCGGGCGTGGGGCTTCCCCGACATTTTAATGCCCTCCATTCTGAACCGGGGGTTTGAGTGACCCTCTTCTGTCCCTCCTGGGGGAACCGAGCACGTGGGGAGGAGGCTACGGTATTCAGCGCATGTTTTCCGGGGCTTCCAGTGTGACGAGAGTCCAGTGACAGGAGCATCTGATGGGCTCTGGGCTGCCCAGCAGCCTGTGACCACAGGCGGTCAGATGGGGGTTCGTGGCTCTCTCTTTGTACCTCTTCAAAGTGACAACAGGGTAGGGCCAAACAGAACAAGACAAAGCAGGATAACCCCAACCAAACAGAAAACCTAACTGGGAGATAAAATAGTGCATTAATAATGGTTCTTAAATTTTGTTTCTTCTGCGGGCACCCGAGGGGTAGCCGTCTTCCCACAGGTACTCCGTTATCGTTAGTCTTTGTCCACAGTCCCCAGCTCACCTTATATTTCTTCAGCCCCAAAATGTGTCTTTGACATGTGTCATGGAAGAAACTGTCAGCCAATAGCATTTGTGCTTCGGCACTCGGGGTACAGAAGCAAACCTATCTCAGAAGGACTGCCCCGTTCATGTCGGAGGCGAGGAAAGACTGCCACTGCCCGCGCACGGGGACAAGAGCACAGCTCCGCTTGGGGTCATGGGCAGCTTTCCCCAGGCTGCCGACCTCCTTTCTGTTTCTTTCTCCTCCCCGTGCCCCTCGGTGTCCCTTCTGTCTTGTGCTGAGGTCCAAACATAGCTGGGGGCGAGAGAGGGAAGTGCAGGCCGGCAGAGCCGGCCAGTCAATCAGCACACATGCTGCACTGACCGATCGCCCCTCTGCGAGCAGCGCTGTGCTGGACGCTGTGCAGGCTCGCTCACAGGCCCTTCCCCTTCCCACTGGGGGGAGAAAGCGCGTGTTCGATTGGACTGCGGAATGAGCCGGGCTGAGAGGTCTACTGCCCCGTCCAGGAGTAACTCAGATAGGCTGGTGGAAGTGCCAGGACTAAGCGAGGTGTATGAAAATGACAGATCTGGGCCCAGGTCTCTCCTTGGCGCACCTCCGAGCACCTCTGCCTCACAGGGAGGTGCCTGGCGGTCAGAGATCTGTGCGGGGACTGGGGGCAGGCTCTGGGTTTGGAAATGCCTCTTTGCTCTATTCCCTAATCAGATCTCAGTCAGATAACAGCTCGGACCTGGGAACATGAGATTTTAATGTGAAATGAATAAGTACCCTGAGACTGAGGCTTGTCACCGCGGCGCATCTGGAATCACTTACAGCTGGGTACATTCGCTGGGAGCTGCAACTCGAGCGAGCACGGGGTTTAGAAGGAGGCGCACAGCGCGTTCTTTTTAATGTCTAAACAATCTGATGTTGACAAGCCTTTCACATTAACCCCAAAGTGGCAAAGTTTAAACCCTTTCTTATCCGATTCAGTTTGGCAAATCATTTAGAGGCTTAAGAGTCCATATTTGCAGGGAAAAGGCCAATCTTTTTTTCCCCCCTCTTCTTTTTTTCAAAGCAAGTGCCACTAATGTATGCACATTTATGTTTGCTTAGAAGGTTTAAAAGACCTTCAGCATTAAGTGAGACTCAGGCTAGATAAAGTCAGTGGATTTTTTTTTGGGCGGGGGGAGGTCAGGAAGCCCCTAATCTCTTTTTAGCACACAAAAGGCCTGAGCATTCCAACCCCTGGAAACTGTATCAGATTAACAAATAAGTAGAGAAGAAATACAGGAAATCATTTCCAAATATTATTAGTCTTCAGTTGAAATATATTGTTTCTTGGCAGCTAATGCTAACTCTGTGTCATTTTCCTAAGGTTTTGCCCAGAACGTTATGAGTGATTCGAAAGATGGCGAATGGTCGTTTACGTTCTGTAGGGGGCTACAAAATATTATGGAAGTTAGAAAGCTTAACAGCCGAGCACTGCGTAATAACCATCTATCGGACCTGTTGCCAAATTGGCACAATTTTAGGGAATCTCCATTATAACATGTGGAAGAACATGGAAAAAAGCTGCAAGTGGTTTTTGAGAACTAGATTCAATAATAATTTAATCATTTTAACCACATCCTTTAAAAGCAGCGAAGACATTTTAATTCGTATTCATAAAAAGCATGAGGCAACAGAGTTGAAATTTAAATTTTCATCCGAGGAGAGTTTTAATGTACTTGAATTTATTCTTATTTTATTTTTAAAAAGACCAAAAGCTAAGAACAGGGTAACTCTGCCTCATTCTGTGGTAGGAATCTCTTTGGAAATTTCTGGCATTGGTTTGAATCCTATTGAAGAAGCTCATAAAAATTAGCATTGCAGCATAATTTCGACCCCAGATGTTCATCCTTTAGATGTAATTTTTAAGTTTCCTTTGGCAACCGTGCGAATGCAGATCTGAAATCACCGGCTCTGCTTAGGAAGAATTTTTAGATTCTGGGCTGATTTTCTGCCTATTAATCCTCTCAGTGACTGGGTGCACAATGCCAATGTTTACAACTCAGGATAAATTTGAGCTACTGTAGAAAAGAAAAGAAAACTCTTCTTTATAAAAAAAAAAAGATGTTGCTTGAAAATAGGAAAGAACACTCTACTCATTTAACATAATCCCGCAGTTTGGGGTTAGGGAAGAAAAAGATGAAAGCATCTTAGAATCTTGTTTGTATAAAAATATACAACACACAAAGGTATATATCTTGTTTATCTAAAAATATATAGCACAGTTTAAAAAAATTAAATAAAAAGCAGACCGTATGTTTCAGATATTTCGTTTAATGAAGCCAGTGTATATGACCCACATAGTCACAGCCTGCAAAGCATTTATCACTTAACTTTCGAACACTTTTGGAGGTCTATTTCACCATTACGGTAAACCAGCCAAACTTTGCGTCCGAATTTTATCATAAGAAGAGCTAGGCAGTATATCTGGCGCTGCTTTCAGACTTTGTCTACGTGACATGATGTGTCTGTGGCATGTTTTCGTGAGACCTCGCCGGTTCCGTAGCAACTGTACTGGATCGAGAATGAAACCTCTAAGGCCCTTTCAGTTTTGCATGATGTAAACTGCTGTAAAATTTGAAACATGTATCGTTTCTTTCATTTCCCCCTGTAGTCCCTGCTCACAGAGGCGAGCAGAAGATGTGGTTTTCAGTTCAGCGCGGTAGTTCCTGTGTTAACCGAGGCCTCTGAGACCAGGATGTAAAGTTTCATTGCATTTTTTCTAACGTGGGCACCTGGTGTTTTAAGGAATGAGATTTAGAGCTGAGTCTGGAACTGCTGCTGTCTCTTCGTAGTCTCTCTGATCCATCTTTTTCCTTTGTCTCCCTGGTAGAAAACAAAAACAAAATGGTAACGCTTACTTGGGAAACTGATGTCAGCGAGTAACAAGAGGGGCGGGGCAGCTGGTAGCACAAGTGCCCTGGATGAACTATCAAGGGTCTCATGGGAATACTGGTGCCTTGACCCCGATGGCCCTCGAAGTGCTGAGTGTTGGAAAATGGGAAGTCTCCCTGGAGCTCCAAATGCGCAAGATGTCAGAAAAATGCAGTTCTTGGAAACTGTATGTTTTGGCTGGGGCGGAAGTGGAGAGACGGTGAAGGAGAGAAGGGGCTTGTAATAATTTGCAGTTCAAGTCCTATTTACTTGATTGCTCACATATTTGTGTATTGCCAGGAAAACCTTTTTAAAATGTTCATTGAAATATGTATTTAAAACTACTTCGTTGAATGGCAGCGTTCTAACTCAGTTGTTTGAAGAATCCTCATAAACGCTAATAGTTCGAATGATGATTTTGCTGAGCTCCTGGTTCCAGGCACTAGCTAAGACCCCAACCAGAGATTTCCCCAAACAGCTACGGGGCGGGGGTGCGCTGTTCACGTTGATAACAAAGCTATCGCTCCAGCAGGGCTCTGGGCGGATAGCAAGTGGAGAGGGGGCCTGGATTCCGACCAGATCTCTAGCTTGCCCTTGTTTACTGGGACCGTCAGGACCGCAGAAGGAAGTCGCTGGTTATTCAAATTACAAGCGGTGTGATAGGGAGTTGGTGGGAGGTGCTGGCAGGAGCTCGGGGTGAGGACTGGGGGAACCAGGCCCTGGCCCGGGTCCTGTGCGTCCCACCGGGGAGCCGCGCCTGCACCCCTGGGTGCCTGGGTGGGGAGCTCCTCTGTAACATGGGAGCTTGACCACATGATCTCACCTGCCTCACCCACCTCTGAAGGTCTTATCTTTAGCAAGCATGTAAAATCTCTCAAACGGCTACTGCTTGAAAAGCTCATAGATGGTGTGGCTCTCAGACCTCATGTCCCTTGGACAGGAGCCCGGTACATGGACATGAACAACTTCGACTAGCTCCAAGGGGTAAAACAATCTAACCAAGCAGACAGGTTGGAGGATGGCAATGCAGTGATTTGACAGTTTTTTTTAAAAGAGCCTGCTTGAATGGAAATATAGCTCACTTTTAAAAAATGTTAGACTTGTTTCATCAAGGATTTTACGTACCTTTGGAAATGCCGCCTCGTCCTGAGTAAATTTTCAAAGAGAAGTCACAATATTGCTTAGCAGAAGCAGTGGCCGCTGCGTGCTCAGCCAGTCGAATGTGGTGGGAAACAGCATTCTGCCCGTACCTGCGGCCTGGATTGGAACGGCATCAAAAGCACTTAAGTCACATACATAATCTTCTGTTTCGGGGACTGAAGTGAAGCAGGGGGAAGAAAGGCAGTTAATTAAAGAGCTTGCAATCAGCATTTTAAAATCCCTAAAATACATATATTAGTGTTTACCTTTTAGTTTTTTGAGTCTGCCCAGGTTCATATTTACCTGGGAGACCAGTTGGCAACGAAGGACAGCCTGGGTCTCACAGGTAAATAGCAAATGCTTTGCAGACACCTAATTGTGTTCCATTCCCTGGAAACAGCCTCATGGGTAAATGCTGTGCTTTGGAAACTCTACAAAAAGGAGCATCAGGACCTGCCTTGGTTAGAGCTCAGTGGAGGGAGGGAACCGGAGACTCCCACCTTGGAGTTGGGGGGCTGGTAGCAGCTTTTGAAATGTAAGGCAAGTTCAGACATGACTTACAAAAAAGATGACCTTAAAAACAATGCCAGTATTGCATTTTATTGCATATTGTCTCTGTTTATTTTTATGGAAAATATCATCTCCTAGTTGTTGTGCAAAACTCACACCTTGTGGCTCCTGGGAGTTTGCACGCCCCTGGCACGCTGTGTCCCCTCCCCTGCCAGGCATCCCCGGTGTGGCCGCCTGGGTGGTGTGCTGCAAGGCTGGTCCTTGGTCCCAGCTCTACTTCCTCCTTGCGTGACCTTGGGGAAATCACTTTCCCCCTCTGGCTTCCCTTTTGTCCATCTGTCAATTGTTGAGGTCAGAGAGGGGTGCAGATTGGGAGGTGGGGGGTTGGTTTCCACAGCCTCTTAAACCCTTTGCCACTCTGCCCCTCTATGAAATAATCCGTGAATTCTGTGTCAGGGTTAGAACATGTTTTGTGCCCATTAGAAACAATCCTGTGTGGCCCGCCTGGGGTCCACAGTTTTGTTCACTCATGACAGGGGTGGCCACTGGACCCTCCCACACACCCCCCCACCCCAGCACCACCAAACCACCCCCAAAGGAACGCACTGTTTGCTGGGGGAGGTCAGGTGCAGTTCTTTGGACCAACGGCTGGGGACTGTACCTCCTTCAAACACTGGTCTGGAGTGTATTTCTCGGCTCCTCCTCAGGCCCCACAAAGGAAGGACCCTGAGGTCTGTGGCTGGCTGTCTGTCTGTGCAGTCAAGGCCTTCACAGTGCATGTAGAGGGGGCAGGCCCCCCTGATCGGCATCCTTGGTTCTCCTCAGCTGCGGCAGCTCTGCCACCCTCTCGCAGAGCACTAACCTTTTGATTTAACTGTATTCACCACAGCAGGACTATCACCAAGGAGGGAAAAATACGCCCTCACCATCTGGCCCGGCGGCCCCAGGCACCCTGGCTGCCCGCAGCCCAGGGTCCTCGGAGGGGCTGCTGGGAGCGGGGATCGCCTTCCCTCCAGTCTCACTAGATGGGTACCCTGTTTTTGTTTTTTTTTGCAAATCAACCTTTTAAAATCCAGATCCAGACTGGCTGTAGAAAACCATAAATAACATAGCAGACTTTGCTCGAGGAAAGAAAAAAAACACAACAGAGCCCCAAAGTTGTATCTATCATTATACTTTGCCAGTAACTAGTTGAAGATAAAGTTTTTCCCCCCCTGACCCTTAAGCAAGTGTGACAGGCATTAACCTATCAATATTAGTGAGTGATTTAAAATACCAACCAACATTTGCCTGCAATAATTTCTGTTGTAAACGACCCCTTCTGGGCCCTCCTACCAATAATTCAGTGCTCGTAAATCAGAACCCAGAGCGTGTTGCTTCTCTCCTGCCCCGGGCGATTCTTGCCGTCTTTTTTCTAGGGGGGCCTGGAATCCATTCACATCGCATTGTCTTCTTTCCCCTGCTGCCACCTTTGTATGGGACACAAAAGGAGAATATAGATGCGCAGGATGGGACAGACCTCTGTGCCCAGCACCACGTTGTTCTGGTGATGGGGGTATTGGGCTTCCTTTTTCCTCACTCTGGACACATTGCCCAGGAGTTAGCCGGTTTCTGGGCGGGGAAATTTCATCTAGACCCTTCGGCGTTCGCCAGCAGAATTGGAAGGCCCACACCAAGGTGGAGATTTCAGTTGAGGTGAGCGCGAGGGAAGGTGAAGTTTTCGAGTCTGAGGAGAGACGCGGGAGTGACAGGGGCCGTCGGAGAGCCAGGAGTGAGGGGAGCCATTGGCAACGGGAAGGCCTGGGTGAGCAACGGGACAAGCACCCACCTGGCCTGCGCCAGCAGGCCTCGTTCCCGCAGCCTGCGGCCTTCTGACCCCCACTCCAACCCACAGAGGCAGCGAGGGTCCACACGTGTAACCAAATAAAATACCCACTTCAAGAAAGGCAATTTCTTTATAGTTAAAAGATTTATTAGGGGAGCCTGAAGTGTGGGGAGAGGGTGTCAGGGAGGGACGGAGACCCATCTGGTTTGTTGTGGGTCTTTTTTTTTTTTTTTATTAGAAGCGAGAAAAAAAAAATCACTCTGTGGGTTCATATGTCTAAGGAGAGCTCAATTAAAGTTATTTGCTGGAGCTTAAAATATGCCCGCACCTGCTTCAGCGCCAGGCTCCGAGACCGGCACACGGTCCCAGAAGGCGCAGCAGACGAAGGCTCCGGCCGGGCGAGTGGAAGAGCAGGGCGCGGCGTTTCACTGGTGCTTTGGTACCCCTTAGGGTGGGCAAGTCACCACCAACCTGGAGGCAGCTTCTGGGTTTGCCTGGACACCAGGCCCTTTGGCCTGGTCTTCCTGTGGGTCTGAAGGACTCTTCTCCTTTGAAAGCAGACCCGAAAGGATGGGCCCAGAAAAGGGAGTGACATGGATGGGCTGGCACCTTAACCAAGCCACTCACCTCTGTGTGGCCACTTCCTTCTTGACAGCGGAAAGATAATAAAACCTGTTTCAAAGGTCTGTTGTGAGGATGAACAGTAAAGACTCACATTCGTCGAGCATTTGCTATGTATTAGGCACTGCACTCAGCCTGTTTTACACATCACCTCGTTGAATTTTTACCGCAACCCCTCAGACCCGGGGAATGTCGTCATCGGCGTTTTATAGATGAGGAAACTGGTTCCAGGAGAGATCGCGTTCCTCGTCCATGGTTACTCGGCAACCCAGATCCATCGGACTTCCAGAGCGGAACTTTTAACTGCCCTGCCTCAAATGAGACTCAAGGGTGCGAAAGAGCTTCCAAGTAATATGACAGCGACATAAATTTACCACATCCTGAGATGTGCTCTGGGTTAGCACACGTTCTCCTTTAAACTGCCCTTTCTCCAGTCTCGATCGAGAAAGTGTCTTCCCAGGAGAGGGGCACCGCACATGTCAATGCTGCCTTCCCCGGCCTCAGAAGCTCGGGGAGACCACCTGAGACAAGAGTCTCAATGGTCCCCCATTTGCTGAAACAGGTGACTGATTTCAGAGCCTCCTCTCCATCCACCCCACTTGGCCAATTCGTCTCTTATTGCCGGTTCCCTGGCTGCCCACCAGAGACAGAGCCCACTCTTGACACCAGGGGGGCAATTCACACATGGGACAGAGAGGAAGCTGCCAACTTTCAGCGATGAATTTTGGTGTTCATCAGACTCGAGCCTCGGTCTTCTCGATAATTCCTTATTCTCCAAGGTCTGACGTTGGCGTGTCTTCCAAGGAGTCTCTGACGCAGGGAGAACGCAGACACCAATGGCCGTAATTGGAAGAAGGCTTGTGATCCCATGATTCACTGAGATTCTTAAGAGGCTCTCAAGTGTCCCGTCCTTCACTGAATAGTCTACTACTGTGCATAAAAAGCACCACCTGCAGCCTGTATACCTTTTTCAGAAAAGCTCTGGTGCTGATTCTTTAAGCTACGTACCGTAAGTACGTGCGTGCGTGCGTGCGTGCGTACTGTGAGCACCTACTGTGTGTACCGGGCACGGGGATCGGCATTTTATCTGCCTGCCTCATTGAATATTCCCAGTCACAGTCTTCTGTGGCAGATTCTTATATTGCCTGTATTTTACAAATGATTGTATAGAGACTGAAGAGAGCTTAAGAAATTTGCCCGAGTTAGTGACCGAGGGAGCAGGACCCGAATGCGGACAGCCTGGCTGTAGAGCTGCAGTCGGAACTCTTCGCCGCCTCTCCTGAAAAGCGGGTCAGGATCCTAGCTATTAAATGCACC